>JAXIVJ010004391.1:17500-77500 GCA_036785665.1 Chirona hameri | reverse complement strand
GAGGAGGGGGATGTCAGGCCCCCCCCCCCCGTAGGGCGAGGGCTAAAAGAGGAAAAAAAACTGCACAATTTTGATCTTTGATGACCTCTGGTGACTTCAATTTTGACCTACCTTGAACAAATACTGAAACACTTTCGATAGAACAAGTTACTTACTTTCGAGTATCATACTTTTACTATCATACTTTTGATACTTTCGAGTATCACGCTATCAAACGCCGTTTTCTGCTTGTTGCTACGTCGCGTAGTTTTCGAGATCTCACGGTGGGGGGCAGAAATCACCCCCCTGCAGTTCGTGTTCGGTGCAAATCCCCCTGCAGTGCGCGGTTTAACCCTCCATTGACTGGGGTGGGGCGTTTAACCCTCGCCCTACCGGAGCTTTTTTCACCTTCGCCCTACAGGGGGGGGGGGGTCCTAAAAACACCCCTGTTAACTTACAAACCAAGCAACATAGATCAACGCAGTAAGAACCAACATGTTGTCTGTCATGTTTGAAATATAACGGTATGCCATTTTTAGGTTTCGGGTCAACGAGTGACCTTCCAGGTCAAGTGAATGACCTCGATTGACCACGTCCAGAACAGCGATTTTGTTCTGTCAGAAATCCTCAAAATGAGAAACTGATAAATGTAAATAAAAAGGCATGTTCCTAGACCAGTTTTGTCTCAGAAGTACAGAAAAAAGTAATTATTTATTCGTATCTGGTCAAAAAGAGTCCAAAAAAGTTATTAAAAAATGACGTCATGAATTTCTTACACTTAGGGAGCCATCACTCAGTCAAAAATAGAGATATTTCTTTTGAAATTTGGTTTGAGAATTGTCCATACCCAGTTCTCTCACACATGTTCCGTTTTTTTTTTAACATCTTTGAAAATTTTGATTTTGTGGTGATTTTTCCCCCAAAAATCAGTTTTTGTTCATTTTGGGGGTCAAAAACCCAAAATTTGGAAAATCCGAGATTGCCATTTTAAAGAAAATGACATTTAATATTTTCGATTTATTGCGTTTACAATTTGCTTTAAAACTCTGTTTTCTACGATTTTTCAAACATTTATAGTTTTTCCACCAACATGACGTCATCAAAACATCATTATTTCCCAGATTTCTCAACCAATTTCAATGAAATTTGTACAGCATACGTATAATTGTTTTATACTTAGCTCCTGAAAATTTCAGAAAGATGTGCTGTATGTCTAAAACGTTATGCAAGAAAAGGGGTCGTTTTAGGACCCCCGTAGGGCGAGGGTTAAAGCCCCCCTAATTAATTTTCGCAATAGCTGAACAACTAATAGCGCTTTCAACGTGAAACTTCGGGTACCTTCTTATAAATCATTGTTACGTCTTGTGAGCAAAAATGAAGACATTTCTAAGATTTTGTTTTGCTCGAGTTATAGCGAATTTAGTGACGTTGCTACACACGAGTTTTACTCCAAAATCAGCTAAACTTTGCAAAACCATACAAATGCCACATTTGAAGTGAAATGCAATAAAAACGCCAAAAGATAGAAAATTACAAGGGCTACAAACTTCCTATCTCGGATTTTGTGAATGTTTAGTTTTGTCCCCAAAAAACTCGATTTTTTTTGTGGAAAATTATCACAAAATAAAAATGTTATAAAATATTTAAAAAAAACGGAAGATATGTCAGAGAACCATACCCAGTCAACTACCATAC
Source organism: Chirona hameri (assembly GCA_036785665.1). NCBI lineage: Eukaryota > Metazoa > Arthropoda > Thecostraca > Balanomorpha > Balanidae > Chirona > Chirona hameri. The sequence continues at coordinate 75,826 of JAXIVJ010004391.1, read as the reverse complement.
CAAATTTAAAACTGATATCTCCATTTTTGACTGACTTAATGACATCTAAGGTATGGGTAACTCATGACGTCATAATTTGAATGGCATTTGTTGGCTTTGATTGACCAGACAGAGACAAATAGATGCCAGCAGCACTGTATTCCTGAGAGAAAACTGCTCCATAAACATGCCTTCTTTATTGATATTTATCAATTTCAAATTTTGACCTTCAGTGACCTGAACTTGACCTGAATTTGACAATAACTCACGTAAATTAATTCATTTCGTAAAATGAATATCACTATCGAATTATACGTGTAACATAACTCACAAAACATGTGTTGCATGACTCACGCAACTCCCGTGAGTCGGTCCGTAACATGACTCACGCAACTCCCGTGAGTCGGTCCGTAACATGACTCACGCAACTCCCGTGAGTCGGTCCGTAACATAACTCACGCAACTCCCGTGAGTCGGTCCGTAACATGACTCACGCAACTCCCGTGAGTCGGTCCGTAACATAACTCACGCAACTCCCGTGAGTCGGTCCGTAACATGACTCACGCGACTCCCGTGAGTCGGTCCGTAACATGACTCACGCAACTACCGTGAGTCGGTGCGTAAACTGTCCTGATGTAGACAGTGGAAGGCGTTGCGCAGTGTAAACCGACCTGATGTAGACAGTGGAAGGCGTTTCGCAGTGTAAACCGACCTGATGTAGACAGTAGAAGGCGTCGCGCAGTGTGTTGTTGTTCAGGATAACGGACGACCGTAAAAGCGCAATAGTGACAAACGCCGTGAGAGCCTGCTGACCTCCTGAGGAGACGCCTCCCTGCAACGTGACAAACGCCGTGAGAGCCTGCTGACCTCCTGAGGAGAGGCCTCCCTGCATCGTGACAAACGCCGTGAGAGCCTGCTGACCTCCTGAGGAGACGCCTCCCTGCAACGTGACAAACGCCATGAGAGCCTGCTGATCTCCTGAGGAGACGCCTCCCTGCATCGTGACAAACGCCGTGAGAGCCTGCTGACCTCCTGAGGAGACGCCTCCCTGCAACGTGACAAGCGTTGTGAGAGCCTGCTGACCTCCTGAGGAGACGCCTCCCTGCAACGTGACAAGCGTTGTGAGAGCCTGCTGACCTCCTGAGGAGACGCTTCCCTGCAACGTGACAAACGCCGTGAGAGCCTGCTGACCTCCTGAGGAGACGCCTCCCTGCAACGTGACAAACGCCGTGAGAGCCTGCTGACCTCCTGAGGAGACGCCTCCCTGCAACGTGGATGGGGCGTGTCTGGTCAGGAACAGGCGACATGTCCTGATGTCCTGATGTCCTGATATCCTGATCCTGACATGTCCTGATGTCCTGATATCCTGATCCTGACATGTCCTGATGTCCTGATATCCTGATCCTGACATGTCCTGATGTCCTGATATCCTGATCCTGACATGTCCTGATGTCCTGATATCCTGATCCTGACATGTCCTGATGTCCTGATATCCTGATCCTGACATGTCCTGATGTACAAACGAAGAATGGTCGAAGACACAGCCTCATGTGGACATTACCATTTAACGGAGTTCAAAGTCTTTTATGCTTTAGGTTGACATTCAAAATTAATGTTCTATGCTTTGAAAGTGATAAATGTGTAAACTTGTTGCCACACGTAAGGCTCCTACTTGTTGTGTGGCTCCAGACAATTGATCAATTGCATCCATCAACCACAAGTACATCGCCATTAAAAGTGGTTGAACAATGAGAGTGGACTGGGGGTCTGATTTCCTATCCTCCCTTCATCTTCGAGCGATGTCTTCTCGGGGAGGCCGGACGAAGCAAGTTTCCCATCAACTCGTGCAGCAGTATAACACACACCTTCATCGCCTTGTTGAGAAGCTGGCCTATGGGCGGGAAGCAGCCATACATCACTTGCTTTGACTCAATCCATCTCACGCTGCCTTCCAGGTCGCCTTTGTCGATGGAGATGAAGTTCTTGGCGTCTCCGAACGACTTGACGACGAATGCGGTCAGCCACATGGATCCGGAGCTGTCGGACGCACCGAATGCAGAGTACGACTTGTCGCGATGGCGGTATGTGAGCTCCCGCTGATAGCCTGGAGCAAGCAGCAGACGGTCAGCTCAGTAGTTAGAAAGCAAGCAGCAGACGGTCAGCTCAGCAGTTAGAGAGCAAGCAGCAGACGGTCAGCCCAGCAGTTAGAGAGCAAGCAGCAGACGGTCAGCTCAGCAGTTAGAGAGCAAGCAGCAGACGGTCAGCTCAGCAGTTAGATAGCAGCAGCAGCAGTCAGCAGCAGACGGTCAGCTCAGCAGTTAGAGAGCAAGCAGCAGACGGTCAGCTCAGCAGTTAGAGAGCAAGCAGCAGTTAGCTCAGCAGGTCAGCTCAGCAGTTAGATACCGGGAGCGCGGGGATACAATGCATTTCCGGTTTTGTTTTATTGGAAGTCGGTAGCTGCAGCCTGAGGTAAAATCAAACTGCTATCCGAGATCACGATCAGCCGCTTTTCAAGTAGCGTTGCTTCTGTGCGGCTAGCATTGCAGAGCCCACAAGTCGCATGCTATGAGGCACAAAGGCATTTCAAGAACAATCAAGCACAACCTTATACACCTACATGCTTAATCTGCATGTGCTTGAAAAATGAAAGCCAATGCCTTTTACTCAAGTCCATCGATTTTTTTTATATATTTTTTTCTTCTTCATTTCATTTCACGAACAAGCCATTCGTATTCACCTGATTTCATGTTTTTGATGAGCCTGTCTTTGAGAGTCTCTGTGAGCTCCCCGACTGCGGCGAGGTACTTCATGACGTGGATGTTCGGCGCAAAGAGCACCATGTTCTGCTCTCCGCAGCCCGTTGGCTGACGTACCAGCGACTCCAAGTTCTGTTGGGGGAGACGACATATCCTTCATTCCAGACAGACAGACGCACAGCCCGTTGGCTGACGTACCAGGGACTACAAGTTCTGTTGGAGGAGACGACATATCCTTCATTCCAGACAGACAGACGCACAGCCCGTTGGCTGACGTACCAGGGACTACAAGTTATGTTGGAGGAGACGACATATCCTTCATTCCAGACAGACAGACGCACAGCCCGTTGGCTGACGTACCAGGGACTCCAAGTTCTGTTGGAGGAGACGACATATCCTTCATTCCAGACAGACAGACGCACAGCCCGTTGGCTGACGTACCAGGGACTCCAAGTTCTGTTGGAGGAGACGACATATCCTTCATTCTAGACAGACAGACGCACAGCCCGTTGGCTGACGTACCAGGGACTACAAGTTATGTTGGAGGAGACGACATATCCTTCATTCCAGACAGACAGACGCACAGCCCGTTTCCTAGACAGACACACCGCCCGTTGGCTGACGTACCAGGGACTACAAGTTATGTTGGAGGAGACGACATATCCTTCATTCCAGACAGACAGACACACAGCCCGTTGGCTGACGTACCAGGGACTACAAGTTATGTTGGAGGAGACGACATATCCTTCATTGAACAATATTGACGTGAGTCGCTTGCCTCCGATTTCGAACGGAAAGGAAAAGTGTGAATTTATGCTTCTGCAAGTTAATCTCAAGAATATTTCACCGGCATATCTCCTTATTACTGATAACATCTCAGGTTAAATCTAATCAGGGTGACTTTCCTCTTAGATCATTTTTCTTAATTATTTGCACTGAATTGTCCTGATAAAAGCATTACCAGGAAATGGCATTGATGCGTAAACGCAAGCATGTGTGCCAATGGACTTCTTGACTAAAATAAATCAAGAATGCAATCACAAATGCAAGGGAAATAGGCGAGATTTAGGTCTTCAATAGAATCAACTCCGACGAAAAAAATAGAGACACAGCCGTGATCTTGTTCTCTGCATATTCCCATGACACGTGTCCTAGAGGTCTACAGCTGCTAGCATACACCCTGTAACGTATCAAGCCACAGCGTAACGTCTGCAGCGCCGGATTGCCTAGACTGAGAGTGAGTTCGCCTGGAGGATAAATGGTGCCGAACAGACCGCTGTCGGACAGAGCACGTACGTCGATACTTGGTCCCAGCAGGTCACCGACCACTTCCACGCGAGCCCGCTCCGAGCCGGGCACCAGGTCAGCCGGTAGGGTGAGCGGCCAGGTGACGTCCAGGTCAGCTCCCGCTCCGCTCAGCTCATTGTTGTCCGCTGGAGGACACGGTCACCGAGGTCACATGGAGCCTGCTGTCCGCTCCGATGGCAGGCACGGGACTCTCTATATTTAGACTCCCTAGACGCGCTGTAACGATGCCGAAAAGGCTGCTGCTGTCCGCTCCGATGGCAGGCACGGGACTTCCTATATTTAGACTCCCTAGACGCGCTGAATGTTTGTAACGATGCCGAAAAGGCTGCTGCTGTCCGCTCAGATGACAGGCACGGGACTCCCTATATTTAGACTCCCTAGACGCGCTGAATGTTTGTAACGATGCCGAAAAGGCTGCTGCTGTCCGCTCAGATGACAGGCACGGGACTCCCTATATTTAGACTCCCTAGACGCGCTGAATGTTTGTAACGATGCCGAAAAGGCTGCTGCTGTCCGCTCAGATGACAGGCACGGGACTCCCTATATTTAGACTCTCTAGACGCGCTGAATGTTTGTAACGATGCCGAAAAGGCTGCTGCTGTCCGCTCAGATGACAGGCACGGGACTCCCTATATTTAGACTCCCTAGACGCGCTGAATGTTTGTAACGATGCCGAAAAGGCTGCTTCTGTCCGCTCAGATGACAGTCACGGGACTCCCTATATTTAGACTCCCTAGACGCGCTGAATGTTTGTAACGATGCCGAAAAGGCTGCTGCTGTCCGCTCAGATGACAGTCACGGGACTCCCTATATTTAGACTCCCTAGACGCGCTGAATGTTTGTAACGATGCCGAAAAGGCTGCTGCTGTCCGCTCAGATGACAGTCACGGGACTCCCTATATTTAGACTCCCTAGACGCGCTGAATGTTTGTAACGATGCTGAAAAGGCTGCTGCTGTCCGCTCAGATGACAGGCACGGGACTCCTAATATTTAGACTCTCTAGACGCGCTGTAACGATGCCGAAAAGGCTGCTGCTGTCCGCTCAGATGACAGCCACGGGACTCCCTATATTTAGACTCCCTAGACGCGCTGAATGTTTGTAACGATGCCGAAAAGGCTGCTGCTGTCCGCTCAGATGACAGGCACGGGACTCCCTATATTTAGACTCCCTAGACGCGCTGAATGTTTGTAACGATGCCGAAAAGGCTGCTGCTGTCCGCTCAGATGACAGGCACGGGACTCCCTATATTTAGACTCTCTAGACGCGCTGAATGTTTGTAACGATGCCGAGAAGGCTGCTGCTGTCCGCTCAGATGACAGGCACGGGACTCCCTATATTTAGACTCTCTAGACGCGCTGAATGTTTGTAACGATGCTGAAAAGGCTGCTGCTGTCCGCTCAGATGACAGGCACGGGACTCCCTATATTTAGACTCTCTAGACGCGCTGAATGTTTGTAACGATGCCGAAAAGGCTGCTGCTGTCCGCTCAGATGACAGGCACGGGACTCCCTATATTTAGACTCTCTAGACGCGCTGAATGTTTGTAACGATGCCGAAAAGGCTGCTGCTGTCCGCCCAGATGACAGGCACGGGACTCCCTATATTTAGACTCTCTAGACGCGCTGAATGTTTGTAACGATGCTGAAAAGGCTGCTGCTGTCCGCTCAGATGACAGGCACGGGACTCCCTATATTTAGACTCTCTAGACGCGCTGAATGTTTGTAACGATGCCGAAAAGGCTGCTGCTGTCCGCTCAGATGACAGGTACGGGACTCTCTATATTTAGACTCCCTAGACGCGCTGAATGTTTGTAACGATGCCGAAAAGGCTGCTAATGTCCGCTCAGATGACAGGCACGGGACTCCCAATATTTAGACTCCCTAGACGCGCTGAATGTTTGTAACGATGCCGAAAAGGCTGCTGCTGTCCGCTCAGATGGCAGGCACGGGACTCCCTATATTTAGACTCCCTAGACGCGCTGAATGTTTGTAACGATGCCGAAAAGGCTGCTGCTGTCCGCTCAGATGACAGGCACGGGACTTCCTATATTTAGACTGCCTAGACGCGCTGAATGTTTGTAACGATGCCGAAAAGGCTGCTGCTGTCCGCTCAGATGACAGGCACGGGACTTCCTATATTTAGACTGCCTAGACGCGCTGAATGTTTGTAACGATGCCGAAAAGGCTGCTGCTGTCCGCTCCGATGACAGGCACGGGACTCCCTATATTTAGACTCCCTAGACGCGCTGAATGTTTGTAACGATGCCGAAAAGGCTGCTGCTGTCCGCTCAGATGACAGGCACGGGACTCCCTATATTTAGACTCCCTAGACGCGCTGAATGTTTGTAACGATGCCGAAAAGGCTGCTGCTGTCCGCTCAGATGGCAGGCACGGGACTTCCTCTATTTAGACTCCCTAGACGAGCTGAATGTTTGTAACGGTGCCGAAAAGGCTGCTGCTGTCCGCTCAGATGGCAGGCACGGGACTTCCTCTATTTAGACTCCCTAGACGCGCTGAATGTTTGTAACGATGCCGAAAAGGCTGCTGCTGTCCGCTCAGATGGCAGGCACGGGACTTCCTCTATTTAGACTCCCTAGACGCGCTGAATGTTTGTAACGATGCCGAAAAGGCTGCTGCTGTCCGCTCAGATGACAGGCACGGGACTCCCTATATTTAGACTCCCTAGACGCGCTGAATGTTTGTAACGATGCCGAAAAGGCTGCTGCTGTCCGCTCAGATGACAGGCACGGGACTCCCTATATTTAGACTCCCTAGACGCGCTGAATGTTTGTAACGATGCCGAAAAGGCTGCTGCTGTCCGCTCAGATGACAGGCACGGGACTCCCTATATTTAGACTCTCTAGACGCGCTGAATGTTTGTAACGATGCCGAAAAGGCTGCTGCTGTCCGCTCAGATGACAGGCACGGGACTCCCTATATTTAGACTCCCTAGACGCGCTGAATGTTTGTAACGATGACGAAAAGGCTGCTTCTGTCCGCTCAGATGACAGTCACGGGACTCCCTATATTTAGACTCCCTAGACGCGCTGAATGTTTGTAACGATGCCGAAAAGCTGCTGCTGTCCGCTCAGATGACAGTCACGGGACTCCCTATATTTAGACTCCCTAGACGCGCTGAATGTTTGTAACGATGCCGAAAAGGCTGCTGCTGTCCGCTCAGATGACAGTCACGGGACTCCCTATATTTAGACTCCCTAGACGCGCTGAATGTTTGTAACGATGCTGAAAAGGCTGCTGCTGTCCGCTCAGATGACAGGCACGGGACTCCTAATATTTAGACTCTCTAGACGCGCTGTAACGATGCCGAAAAGGCTGCTGCTGTCCGCTCAGATGACAGGCACGGGACTCCCTATATTTAGACTCCCTAGACGCGCTGAATGTTTGTAACGATGCCGAAAAGGCTGCTGCTGTCCGCTCAGATGACAGTCACGGGACTCCCTATATTTAGACTCCCTAGACGCGCTGAATGTTTGTAACGATGCCGAAAAGGCTGCTGCTGTCCGCTCAGATGACAGTCACGGGACTCCCTATATTTAGACTCCCTAGACGCGCTGAATGTTTGTAACGATGCTGAAAAGGCTGCTGCTGTCCGCTCAGATGACAGGCACGGGACTCCTAATATTTAGACTCTCTAGACGCGCTGTAACGATGCCGAAAAGGCTGCTGCTGTCCGCTCAGATGACAGGCACGGGACTCCCTATATTTAGACTCCCTAGACGCGCTGAATGTTTGTAACGATGACGAAAAGGCTGCTTCTGTCCGCTCAGATGACAGTCACGGGACTCCCTATATTTAGACTCCCTAGACGCGCTGAATGTTTGTAACGATGCCGAAAAGGCTGCTGCTGTCCGCTCAGATGACAGTCACGGGACTCCCTATATTTAGACTCCCTAGACGCGCTGAATGTTTGTAACGATGCCGAAAAGGCTGCTGCTGTCCGCTCAGATGACAGTCACGGGACTCCCTATATTTAGACTCCCTAGACGCGCTGAATGTTTGTAACGATGCTGAAAAGGCTGCTGCTGTCCGCTCAGATGACAGGCACGGGACTCCTAATATTTAGACTCTCTAGACGCGCTGTAACGATGCCGAAAAGGCTGCTGCTGTCCGCTCAGATGACAGTCACGGGACTCCCTATATTTAGACTCCCTAGACGCGCTGAATGTTTGTAACGATGCCGAAAAGGCTGCTGCTGTCCGCTCAGATGACAGGCACGGGACTCCCTATATTTAGACTCCCTAGACGCGCTGAATGTTTGTATTGTATTGCACAAGATCAGGTCAATCCACAATAAAAGGGCTATTCTCAGACCATCGTCAGTACATTAGTATCACATGCAATTGGTAATCTAAAAATAAACAGCGACTGAAATGTAAACAATGGACATGGACACAATGATGCTGGTTAAAAGATATCAAGCACTCTTTAAAATGTCACGAATGCTGGTTTTGAGGGCACGCTGGGACAGACCGGCCAGTTCATTGCCCACGACATGATTGTTATACAGCTGGACGGCTCGGTACTTAAAGGAACGCTTTCCGTGGTTATTAGTGACACGATGTAGGTATAGATGATGCGATTGTCTGGACCGGCGACTAGTATGCTCATGATTATATGACAGTGAGGTACGCAGAACTTCAGGTTCTCCTGTCACTAAAATCTTATGCAGAAGACATATGTCATTGAAGTTTAAGAGTTGTTCCGCATTGAACCAATCGAGCTGCAACAAAACGTCAGAGATATGATCAAATTTTTTCCTACCTGATATCACTCTAGCAGCAAAATTTAACACTTTCTGCAACCTTAAGATTGTTGTACGGTTGGCACTCGCATACACTTGCGCGCAATAGCGGACATGAGAGAAAACTAAGGCATCAATAATGAGCGGCAGCACGTCGGCGGGTAACAAATGTTTAGCGTTTAGTAGAGCAACTAGGATACCAGTACAACGATCAATTACATGTTTGATATGTAGGTCCCAAGATAACACTGGATCCATGATGACACCGAGATTTTTAACACTATTAGAACAATGCAGCGAATCATCCATAAATTTCACAGTGGGCGGCTCTGAGATCTGACTTAGCTGGCGTCTGTCCCCGCAAAGCATGAGCTCGGTCTTTCCTGCATTGACCATCATGCCATGTTGGAGAAACCATGTACACATAGTGTCGAGGACAGACTCAAGTGAAGCTTGCATTTCTGTCAGCCTGCTGCGCGGTCCAGTGATGGCGATCTGGGTGTCATCCGCGTATCGCGCCACTGTCACCCGAAAACCGTTGATGTTGGATGGGATATGACAGGTTAGGTCGTTGCTGGCAATGTTGAAAAGTAAAGGGCCAAGGCACGAACCCTGGAAAGTGCCAATCGTAATATTTTGGGGTCCAGATAAGGCTTCTCCAGATCTTACACGCTGTGTGTGGCCCTCTAAATAGCTTCTGAACCATCCAGGCGAGATTTGAAGCAATTGAAGCTTAGTGAGAAGAGTGGAATGGTCGACAACATCAAAACAGCAACTTAAATCTATAAGTGTTAAAAGAGTTACTTCAGATCGGTCCATACCATGCAGAATTTCGTCAGTGACAGTTAATAAAGCGGTACTAGTTGAGTGATTGCACATAAAACCATGCTGATCGTTACTAAAAAGGCATTGCTCCCGCAAATAATGCTCAAGCTGCTGATGCACGATTTTCTCCATTATTTTACAAATGGTAGGGACGAGAGCAATAGGTCTGAAGTTAGATGCTGATGACGGATCGTTCCTTTTATACACAGGTATGACTATAGCACTTTTCCAAGCAGAAGGAACAGTTTCGGTTGCGATGCTTTTGTTGATAATACGAAGTAATGAGCGGCCGGTGACTTCAAAGGTGAGTTTGAATACTTTTAAAGGAATGTCTCCTTCCACACTGGAGGATTTGTTGGGCAGTGAGGATAGGATGCGCTGGAGGTGGTCCAGGGTGACGGGCACGATATTCAGGGCGCCAGCATTCACACGCGGTAACCGTACACTGAGCGGCTCGCGGCCCGACTGAGTAAACTGTGTCATGACTTTGTCACGTGTTTCTGTGCCGATGGAGGTAAAATATGTGTTCAAATCGTCAGGTGTAAGATCAACAGGCTGTGTGGGCGAGCCTCTTTTCGGCGATATGATGGGCTGAAGTTGGCGGTACAGCGTTGAAGGATGTGAGTTAATAATGCGCTGCGAGATTGTGTCACGGCAGTCGTCTCTAATGGCCCGTTTCACTACAGCGTTAAGCTGATTGTACAGATCGGTGTCGCCGCTGTTTTTGGCTTCCCTGCGTTGCTGCATCAGGTCCAGTGTGTCGTCACTGACAGGTGGTGGCGATGGATTATACACACGGTACCTGCGGAGGGGTACATGAAGGTCCAGAATGCGGTTCATCTCAGATGAAAAACGTTCCCACTGCCGTTCGCACGAATCGTCCTGCCTGACCACTGTGGTCCAGTCGGTGGCGCGTACGTCAGCGATAAAGTCCACTGGGTTTAACGCACGCCAATTACGACCGGTGCGGTACATGGGCTTGACTCTTGTGCGTGAAATGACAGTGGTGATAACAACACGCCGGTGGTGTGAGGTGTAGTCACACAACTGAACACTGCACTGAGGCTTCACATTACCCCCGCATAATTCACCCGACATGAGCACAACATCCAGCACAGAGCGGATATCGCCGCGGTAGAACGTGGGGTCATGAACTTGGTTATGCAGTCCGTAGTTCTCGAGCTCTAGAAGTCGTCTGTGTGCAGAGGGGTTTGTTTGAGGATCCGAGTTCAGGTCACCGGCCAGAACGAGTTTCTGCGATGAGTGGGCTGCAATGACAGTCTGCAGCTGCGCTTCTATGTCATCATAGTCACTGTTGACCTGTGACGCAGTTGTTGATGGGGGCCGATAGATGCATCCGATGATGGCTGCTCTCTTCTTGTCGACTTCGACTTTGACTTTGACTTAACGATGCCGAAAAGGCTGCTGCTGTCCGCTCAGATGACAGGCACGGGACTCCCTATATTTAGACTCTCTAGACGCGCTGAATGTTTGTAACGATGCCGAGAAGGCTGCTGCTGTCCGCTCAGATGACAGGCACGGGACTCCCTATATTTAGACTCTCTAGACGCGCTGAATGTTTGTAACGATGCCGAAAAGGCTGCTGCTGTCCGCTCAGATGACAGGCACGGGACTCCCTATATTTAGACTCCCTAGACGCGCTGAATGCTTGTAACGATGCCGAAAAGGCTGCTGCTGTCCGCTCAGATGACAGGCACGGGACTCCCTATATTTAGACTCTCTAGACGCGCTGAATGTTTGTAACGATGCCGAAAAGGCTGCTGCTGTCCGCTCAGATGACAGGCACGGGACTCCCTATATTTAGACTCCCTAGACGCGCTGAATGTTTGTAACGATGACGAAAAGGCTGCTTCTGTCCGCTCAGATGACAGGCACGGGACTCCTAATATTTAGACTCTCTAGACGCGCTGTAACGATGCCGAAAAGGCTGCTGCTGTCCGCTCAGATGACAGTCACGGGACTCCCTATATTTAGACTCCCTAGACGCGCTGAATGTTTGTAACGATGCCGAAAAGGCTGCTGCTGTCCGCTCAGATGACAGGCACGGGACTCCCTATATTTAGACTCCCTAGACGCGCTGAATGTTTGTAACGATGCCGAAAAGGCTGCTGCTGTCCGCTCAGATGACAGGCACGGGACTCCCTATATTTAGACTCTCTAGACGCGCTGAATGTTTGTAACGATGCCGAGAAGGCTGCTGCTGTCCGCTCAGATGACAGGCACGGGACTCCCTATATTTAGACTCTCTAGACGCGCTGAATGTTTGTAACGATGCTGAAAAGGCTGCTGCTGTCCGCTCAGATGACAGGCACGGGACTCCCTATATTTAGACTCTCTAGACGCGCTGAATGTTTGTAACGATGCCGAAAAGGCTGCTGCTGTCCGCTCAGATGACAGGCACGGGACTCCCTATATTTAGACTCTCTAGACGCGCTGAATGTTTGTAACGATGCCGAAAAGGCTGCTGCTGTCCGCTCAGATGACAGGCACGGGACTCCCTATATTTAGACTCTCTAGACGCGCTGAATGTTTGTAACGATGCTGAAAAGGCTGCTGCTGTCCGCTCAGATGACAGGAACGGGACTCCCTATATTTAGACTCTCTAGACGCGCTGAATGTTTGTAACGATGCCGAAAAGGCTGCTGCTGTCCGCTCAGATGACAGGTACGGGACTCTCTATATTTAGACTCCCTAGACGCGCTGAATGTTTGTAACGATGCCGAAAAGGCTGCTAATGTCCGCTCAGATGACAGGCACGGGACTCCCTATATTTAGACTCCCTAGACGCGCTAAATGTTTTTAACGATGCCGAAAAGGCTGCTGCTGTCCGCTCAGATGACAGGCACGGGACTCCCTATATTTAGACTCCCTAGACGCGCTGAATGTTTGTAACGATGCCGAAAAGGCTGCTGCTGTCCGCTCAGATGACAGGCACGGGACTTCCTATATTTAGACTGCCTAGACGCGCTGAATGTTTGTAACGATGCCGAAAAGGCTGCTGCTGTCCGCTCAGATGACAGGCACGGGACTTCCTATATTTAGACTGCCTAGACGCGCTGAATGTTTGTAACGATGCCGAAAAGGCTGCTGCTGTCCGCTCCGATGACAGGCACGGGACTCCCTATATTTAGACTCCCTAGACGCGCTAAATGTTTTTAACGATGCCGAAAAGGCTGCTGCTGTCCGCTCAGATGACAGGCACGGGACTCCCTATATTTAGACTCCCTAGACGCGCTGAATGTTTGTAACGATGCCGAAAAGGCTGCTGCTGTCCGTTCAGATGGCAGGCACGGGACTTCCTCTATTTAGACTCCCTAGACGCGCTGAATGTTTGTAACGGTGCCGAAAAGGCTGCTGCTGTCCGCTCAGATGGCAGGCACGGGACTTCCTCTATTTAGACTCCCTAGACGCGCTGAATGTTTGTAACGATGCCGAAAAGGCTGCTGCTGTCCGCTCAGATGGCAGGTACGGGACTTCCTCTATTTAGACTCCCTAGACGCGCTGAATGTTTGTAACGATGCCGAAAAGGCTGCTGCTGTTCGCTCCGATGACAGGCACGGAACTCCCTATATTTAGACTGCCTAGACGCGCTGAATGTTTGTAACGATGCCGAAAAGGCTGCTGCTGTCCGCTCAGATGACAGGCACGGGACTTCCTATATTTAGACTCCCTAGACGCGCTGAATGTTTGTAACGATGCCGAAAAGGCTGCTGCTGTCCGCTCCGATGGCAGGCACGGGACTCCCTATATTTAGACTCCCTAGACGCGCTGTAACGATGCCGAAAAGGCTGCTGCTGTCCGCTCAGATGACAGGCGCGGGACTCCCTATATTTAGACTCCCTAGACGCGCTGAATGTTTGTAACGATGCCGAAAAGGCTGCTGCTGTCCGCTCAGATGACAGGCACGGGACTCCCTATATTTAGACTCCCTAGACGCGCTAAATGTTTGTAACGATGCCGAAAAGGCTGCTGCTGCCCGCTCAGATGACAGGCACGGGACTCTCTATATTTAGACTCCCTAGACGCGCTGAATGTTTGTAACGATGCCGAAAAGGCTGCTGCTGTCCGCTCAGATGACAGGCACGGGACTCTCTATATTTAGACTCCCTAGGCGCGCTGAATGTTTGTAACGATGCCGAAAAGGCTGCTGCTGTCCGCTCAGATGACAGTCACGGGACTCTCTATATTTAGACTCCCTAGACGCGCTGAATGTTTGTAACGATGCCGAAAAGGCTGCTGCTGTCCGCTCAGTTGACAGTCACGGGACTCTCTATATTTAGACTCCCTAGACGCGCTGAATGTTTGTAACGATGCCGAAAAGGCTGCTGCTGTCCGCTCAGATGACAGTCACGGGACTCCCTATATTTAGACTGCCTAGACGCGCTGAATGTTTGTAACGATGCCGAAAAGGCTGCTGCTGTCCGCTCAGATGACAGGCACGGGACTTCCTCTATTTAGACTCCCTAGACGCGCTGAATGTTTGTAACGATGCCGAAAAGGCTGCTGCTGTCCGCTCAGATGACAGGCACGGGACTCCCTATATTTAGACTCTCTAGACGCGCTGAATGTTTGTAACGATGCCGAAAAGGCTGCTGCTGTCCGCTCCGATGACAGGCACGGGACTCCCTATATTTAGACTCCCTAGACGCGCTGAATGTTTGTAACGATGCCGAAAAGGCTGCTGCTGTCCGCTCAGATGACAGGCACGGGACTCCCTATATTTAGACTCTCTAGACGCGCTGAATGTTTGTAACGATGCCGAAAAGGCTGCTGCTGTCCGCCCCGATGGCAGGCACGGGACTCCCTATATTTAGACTCCCTAGACGCGCTGAATGTTTGTAACGATGCCGAAAAGGCTGCTGCTGTCCGCTCAGATGACAGGCACGGGACTCCCTATATTTAGACTCTCTAGACGCGCTGAATGTTTGTAACGATGCCGAAAAGGCTGCTGCTGTCCGCTCAGATGGCAGGCACGGGACTCTCTATATTTAGACTCTCTAGACGCGCTGAATGTTTGTAACGATGCCGAAAAGGCTGCTGCTGTCCGCTCAGATGGCAGGCACGGGACTCCCTATATTTAGACTCTCTAGACGCGCTGAATGTGTGTAACGATGCCGAAAAGGCTGCTGCTGTCCGCTCAGATGACAGGCACGGGACTTCCTCTATTTAGACTCCCTAGACGCGCTGAATGTTTGTAACGATGCCGAAAAGGCTGCTGCTGTCCGCTCAGATTGCAGGCACGGGACTCCCTATATTTAGACTCCCTAGACGCGCTGAATGTTTGTAACGATGCCGAAAAGGCTGCTGCTGTCCGCTCAGATGACAGGCACGGGACTCCCTATATTTAGACTCCCTAGAAGCGCTGAATATTTGTAACGATGCCGAAAAGGCTGCTGCTGTCCGCTCAGATGACAGGCACGGGACTCCCTATATTTAGACTCTCTAGACGCGCTGAATGTTTGTAACGATGCCGAGAAGGCTGCTGCTGTCCGCTCAGATGACAGGCACGGGACTCCCTATATTTAGACTCTCTAGACGCGCTGAATGTTTGTAACGATGCTGAAAAGGCTGCTGCTGTCCGCTCAGATGACAGGCACGGGACTCCCTATATTTAGACTCTCTAGACGCGCTGAATGTTTGTAACGATGCCGAAAGGCTGTTGCTGTCCGCTCAGATGACAGGCACGGGACTCCCTATATTTAGACTCTCTAGACGCGCTGAATGTTTGTAACGATGCTGAAAAGGCTGCTGCTGTCCGCTCAGATGACAGGCACGGGACTCCCTATATTTAGACTCTCTAGACGCGCTGAATGTTTGTAACGATGCCGAAAAGGCTGCTGCTGTCCGCTCAGATGACAGGCACGGGACTCCCTATATTTAGACTCCCTAGACGCGCTGAATGTTTGTAACGATGCCGAAAAGGCGGCTAATGTCCGCTCAGATGACAGGCACGGGACTCCCAATATTTAGACTCCCTAGACGCGCTGAATGTTTGTAACGATGCCGAAAAGGCTGCTGCTGTCCGCTCAGATGGCAGGCACGGGACTCCCTATATTTAGACTCCCTAGACGCGCTGAATGTTTGTAACGATGCCGAAAAGGCTGCTGCTGTCCGCTCAGATGACAGGCACGCGACTTCCTATATTTAGACTGCCTAGACGCGCTGAATGTTTGTAACGATGCCGAAAAGGCTGCTGCTGTCCGCTCAGATGACAGGCACGGGACTTCCTATATTTAGACTGCCTAGACGCGCTGAATGTTTGTAACGATGCCGAAAAGGCTGCTGCTGTCCGCTCCGATGACAGGCACGGGACTCCCTATATTTAGACTCCCTAGACGCGCTGAATGTTTGTAACGATGCCGAAAAGGCTGCTGCTGTCCGCTCAGATGACAGGCACGGGACTCCCTATATTTAGACTCCCTAGCCGCGCTGAATGTTTGTAACGATGCCGAAAAGGCTGCTGCTGTCCGCTCAGATGGCAGGCACGGGACTTCCTCTATTTAGACTCCCTAGACGCGCTGAATGTTTGTAACGGTGCCGAAAAGGCTGCTGCTGTCCGCTCAGATGGCAGGCACGGGACTTCCTCTATTTAGACTCCCTAGACGCGCTGAATGTTTGTAACGATGCCGAAAAGGCTGCTGCTGTCCGCTCAGATGGCAGGCACGGGACTTCCTCTATTTAGACTCCCTAGACGCGCTGAATGTTTGTAACGATGCCGAAAAGGCTGCTGCTGTTCGCTCCGATGACAGGCACGGGACTCCCTATATTTAGACTGCCTAGACGCGCTGAATGTTTGTAACGATGCCGAAAAGGCTGCTGCTGTCCGCTCAGATGACAGGCACGGGACTTCCTATATTTAGACTCCCTAGATGCGCTGAATGTTTGTAACGATGCCGAAAAGGCTGCTGCTGTCCGCTCCGATGGCAGGCACGGGACTCCCTATATTTAGACTCCCTAGACGCGCTGAATGTTTGTAACGATGCCGAAAAGGCTGCTAATGTCCGCTCAGATGACAGGCACGGGACTCCCTATATTTAGACTCCCTAGACGCGCTGAATGTTTGTAACGATGCCGAAAAGGCTGCTGCTGTCCGCTCCGATGGCAGGCACGGGACTCCCTATATTTAGACTCCCTAGACGCGCTGTAACGATGCCGAAAAGGCTGCTGCTGTCCGCTCAGATGACAGGCACGGGACTCCCTATATTTAGACTCCCTAGACGCGGTGAATGTTTGTAACGATGCCGAAAAGGCTGCTGCTGTCCGCTCAGATGACAGGCACGGGACTCCCTATATTTAGACTCCCTAGACGCGCTGAATGTTTGTAACGATGCCGAAAAGGCTGCTGCTGCCCGCTCAGATGACAGGCACGGGACTCTCTATATTTAGACTCCCTAGACGCGCTGAATGTTTGTAACGATGCCGAAAAGGCTGCTGCTGTCCGCTCAGATGACAGGCACGGGACTCTCTATATTTAGACTCCCTAGACGCGCTGAATGTTTGTAACGATGCCGAAAAGGCTGCTGCTGTCCGCTCAGATGACAGTCACGGGACTCCCTATATTTAGACTGCCTAGACGCGCTGAATGTTTGTAACGATGCCGAAAAGGCTGCTGCTGTCCGCTCAGATGACAGGCACGGGACTTCCTCTATTTAGACTCCCTTGACGCGCTGAATGTTTGTAACGATGCCGAAAAGGCTGCTGCTGTCCGCTCAGATGACAGGCACGGGACTCCCTATATTTAGACTCTCTAGACGCGCTGAATGTTTGTAACGATGCCGAAAAGGCTGCTGCTGTCCGCTCCGATGGCAGGCACGGGACTCCCTATATTTAGACTCCCTAGACGCGCTGAATGTTTGTAACGATGCCGAAAAGGCTGCTGCTGTCCGCTCAGATGACAGGCACGGGACTCCCTATATTTAGACTCTCTAGACGCGCTGAATGTTTGTAACGATGCCGAAAAGGCTGCTGCTGTCCGCTCAGATGGCAGGCACGGGACTCTCTATATTTAGACTCTCTAGACGCGCTGAATGTTTGTAACGATGCCGAAAAGGCTGCTGCTGTCCGGTCAGATGGCAGGCACGGGACTCCCTATATTTAGACTCTCTAGACGCGCTGAATGTTTGTAACGATGCCGAAAAGGCTGCTGCTGTCCGCTCAGATGACAGGCACGGGACTTCCTCTATTTAGACTCCCTAGACGCGCTGAATGTTTGTAACGATGCCGAAAAGGCTGCTGCTGTCCGCTCAGATTGCAGGCACGGGACTCCCTATATTTAGACTCCCTAGACGCGCTGAATGTTTGTAACGATGCCGAAAAGGCTGCTGCTGTCCGCTCAGATGACAGGCACGGGACTCCCTATATTTAGACTCCCTAGACGCGCTGAATGTTTGTAACGATGCCGAAAAGGCTGCTGCTGTCCGCTCAGATGACAGGCACGGGACTCCCTATATTTAGACTCCCTAGACGTGCTGAATGTTTGTAACGATGCCGAAAAGGCTGCTGCTGTCCGCTCCGATGGCAGGCACGGGACTCCCTATATTTAGACTCCCTAGACGCGCTGAATGTTTGTAACGATGCCGAAAAGGCTGCTAATGTCCGCTCAGATGGCAGGCACGGGACTCCCTATATTTAGACTCCCTAGACGCGCTGAATGTTTGTAACGATGCCGAAAAGGCTGCTGCTGTCCGCTCCGATGGCAGGCACGGGACTCCCTATATTTAGACTCCCTAGACGCGCTGAATGTTTGTAACGATGCCGAAAAGGCTGCTGCTGTCCGCTCAGATGACAGGCACGGGACTCCCTATATTTAGACTCCCTAGACGCGCTGAATGTTTGTAACGATGCCGAAAAGGCTGCTGCTGTCCACTCAGATGACAGGCACGGGACTCCCTATATCTAGACTCTCTAGACGCGCTGAATGTTTGTAACGATGCCGAAAAGGCTGCTGCTGTCCGCTCAGATGACAGGCACGGGACTTCCTATATTTAGACTCCCTAGACGCGCTGAATGTTTGTAACGATGCCGAAAAGGCTGCTGCTGTCCGCTCCGATGGCAGGCACGGGACTCCCTATATTTAGACTCCCTAGACGCGCTGAATGTTTGTAACGATGCCGAAAAGGCTGCTGCTGTCCGCTCCGATGGCAGGCACGGGACTCCCTATATTTAGACTCCCTAGACGCGCTGAATGTTTGTAACGATGCCGAAAAGGCTGCTGCTGTCCACTCAGATGACAGGCACGGGACTCCCTATATTTAGACTCCCTAGACGCGCTGAATGTTTGCAACGATGCCGAAAAGGCTGCTGCTGTCCGCTCAGATGACAGGCACGGGACTCCCTATATTTAGACTCCCTAGGCGCGCTGAATGTTTGTAACGATGCCGAAAAGGCTGCTGCTATCCGCTCCGATGGCAGGCACGGGACTCCCTATATTTAGACTCCCTAGACGCGCTGAATGTTTGTAACGATGCCGAAAAGGCTGCTGCTGTCCGCTCAGATGACAGGCACGGGACTTCCTATATTTAGACTCCCTAGACGCGCTGAATGTTTGTAACGATGCCGAAAAGGCTGCTGCTGTCTGCTCAGATGACTGGCACGAGACTTCCTATATTTAGACTCCCTAGACGCGCTGAATGTTTGTAACGATGCCGAAAAGGCTGCTGCTGTCCGCTCAGATGACAGGCACGGGACTCCCTATATTTAGACTCCCTAGACGCGCTGAATGCTTGTAACGATGCCGAAAAGGCTGCTGCTGTCCGCTCAGATGACAGGCACGGGACTTCCTATATTTAGACTCCCTAGACGTGCTGAATGTTTGTAACGATGCCGAAAAGGAAGGGATCATGCGTTAGAACTACCAGCATGGTCACCGGTGGTTGGTGGCCGGGGGCATCCCCCAAAGATAAATCCAGCTCTCAGATTCGCAGGTCAACATTAACCCTATGGGACTGGTAGGGGGAAACCACCTCGCTGTTCCCACTCTCCCACTTCAAATTATGTGTCGAAGCTCTTGTTTATAATTTAGGAGGAAAACCTGCGATTGATGGTAAGCTAACAAATTGAACAACGTACGCTGCTTTATTGCACTACTTGCGCAAAGATGCTGTTTTTGCACTCAACGCATTGTTTAAGCTGCCGACTTCGTAGGAGTGACTAGTTCATCGGCACTCACCTGTGCTACAAATGAAGCTGGAGTTGACAATTTCCCTCTCGAATCCCTCAGGCTCCACAAGAACCGGCCTCGTCACCGCATCGCTGTTGGGGACGGACAAAAAATCAAATCAGGACAGGAACTCCATGAAATTTCAAGGACAGGTTCCTTGGCTGCCCAGCAACTCAGGAAAAACAGTATTATGCAGTATATGTTCACCAGGACTTGGATCTCATTCTCATTGCTAGTCAGAACATACCTATCTAATAGGGATAACGAATAGGGTTAAGTGGCGAGCACGGGTGGAGATAAAACAAAAAAATGGTGGAACGAAATGTAACATTGCTGGATTCGCAAGTTGGGGAATGCTCAACTTGCAACTTACTGGAAAGGGGGGGGGCTATTGTTTGCCCCTCCTCACCTTATTTTGCAACATATACTAAATCAACGCTAGTAACGTCACCAAACTTTCAGTACCCCCTTTCACATTAATTGTACATATGTTGGCCAAAGGAAAAAGATGAGGTTTAAATAGATCAACCGCCAATGACGTCAGAGTAACGTCATGTTCTGCGTTTTTTTGTTGAAAATTAATGGTTGTCGGAAAACGTTGTTAAAAGTATAGTTTTTAAGATAAATTGAATTTGCATAAATTAAATTACTGATAATAGACTGGGATATCAAACTGGTTTCTCTGATTTTCGAGTTTGATTGAAATTCAAAATTTTGAGAAATCAAAATACATAAAAAACAATATTTTCACAACAAATCAGAAATATAAAAAAACGAAATATATGTGAACGACACGTGTTAGGCAAATATGTGTAGCACATCTGAAGTCAATATAATCCAAAATACTGACTTATGACTTTTCAATTACAAAACCGACCACCTCTCATAGCACTATCATGCATAAAAAAAATGCATTTCTATTTTTCCTTTTTACTTCTATTTTTACGGAACAAACAATGTTCCAAGATCATTTTTCGCGTTCTAGACGAAAAACAAACCCATAAACATGTTTTACAACACCTAATTACCGTAATCTGCAATTTGACCTCGTGACCTCATATGACCTTGATCTGACCCAAGGTAATAAACAGCTTGGAATGGTACTTAGCAGTGTCAGACACACGAATTATACCGATGTATTGACTGCTTATGCGTTTGATATCGCAATTTTGCGCGACAATTCCATCCATCGAGACCTCTATGACACGGTCAAACATGTTGTATTTGACGTGACCTGTGACGTCATGAGTGACTCAGAGGTCAACAATATTAGATTTCACTCAATACATTTCCCAGGGCTATCGAATACCGTTTTAATTTTTTAAATTAGTTCTGTAGTTGCGGAGATATGAGGGAGGGGGCAAAAAATACCCCCCCCCCGTAAGTCGAGTTATGGAAAGTACCCCAGTAAATCGCGGGTTAAAGGGAATAGTTCACCTTTAACATGGGGTTTTGAACTAAGATAGCAGATCTGATCGAAACACGGATTGCGGTGAAATAATTACCTCGCTACACTACATTTAGACACAGGACTAGTGTCCTGGTCCTGAATCAGGGCTCGCAACAGCGTCTTCTAAAATGGTCCCTTATAGAAGAAGACGCTGTTCGGCTGTTTCGTGCCCGGCCGGGGCACGAAACTTGAAACTCTTCGACGGATATCCATCTATCGTCTAAACGAATGCCACATTCCTTTTTCAGCTCGAAATAGCCCGTATAGCCAAATTTCAAGACAACTTTCTAGGCGACCTATTCCCTACGTAAATATGCCTTCAAATATGGCTTCCATAGGTGGGGCAAAGTGCAAACACATGGTAGATTGGACAATGGTCAAATAACTAAAGGGAAAACTCCACCTACACCGGAGAGTGACCTTCTGCAATGTGTTTACATTTAATGATAAAATTACGAAAAGAGACAATTCAAAGATTACTAATCGCGAAGCGAATTCCATAATTTCGAGGCGTTTGCAAGGCGACTATTGCTAAATGAATTAATGGGTGTGTCATCATCCGGCAGCATAAATGTTACATAGACAGTCATTAGCCATTTGCCATTTGCCATTGCCATTTGCCATGTAGCCGCCTGGCGATCGTCGGCACCATCACAAATAATCGAGCCATGCGGGTCGCACCTGAAGTGGACGACGGTCTCGGGGCCGCAGACGGACTTGGGCCACCAGTTGGAGTACACCTTGGCCACCGTGGTGATGTTGACTTCGCCGAGAGCGGTTGGTCGCAACTTGAATGGCAACACCTCGGTGGCGCCCGCCGGCACGCACAAAATCATCACCGGTGGCGTCGGTGTGTCAAACTGGTCCGATGCCACCAGCGTCAGTTTGACCTGCGGGTCACGCCATACGCCCGGGGCCGGGCGACGAGGTCAGCGTTGATCCCGATCTGGTGACGCTTGGCGGATCGGACGCGGGTGGGATCACTGCACGGCGAGGATGCACCATTACACATGGGGCACCATTACACCATTACACGAACACCATTACACGAACAGAAGAAGAACCCCGCCCCGGACACAGAGAGTGCCTTTCGTGAAAAACGCCGCTTTTTCAAATCGATGTCGTGTCAGAAATTCAGTGAATATTTGAAGCGACTAGTGAGCGATTTTAAAGATAATCCGAAGCGGTTCTGGGCTTATGTCAAGTGTCTCAAAGCTAACAAGAAGACATACTGCTTGTCCATGATAACATTACCGCTATCACTGACACGGAGCGTGCAGACCTGTTAAACCGTACGTTTGCGATTAAGTTCACGCTACCATGTACGGGCCCTTTACCAGTCGCAGCGGTGTTTGAACTACAGCCGTTGTTGGAGCTCAGTATATCAGAGGGCGCTGTCTTACGTGTTCTGGAAGCCATCGAAATTAACAAAGCGTGCGGACCAGATGGCATCAGCGCTCGCATAGTTCGCGAATGTGCACCTGAGCTGGCTATTCCGCTCACTGTGTTCTGCAGACAGTCGTTATCGCAAGGAATCTTCCCGAACAAGTGGAAGGAGGCCAATTTTGTACCCATTCATGAAAAAAGATCCACCAAATTAGCGGCTAACTATCGTTCAATTTCACTCATTTGCCTCTATTCGGGAAGGTTCTAGAGAGAATCGTCTGTGAGACCCTTTACGCTCATGTCCGCACTGCTCTGTCAGAGGAACAGCATGGTTTTATTCCTCATCGCTCCTGTCAAACTAACTTGTCTTCCATTGTACGCGCTGGATGGCAGGCCATTTCAAATGGCACCCAGCTCGACTGTATTTACACGGACTTCTATGCTGCTTTCCAAAGTGTCGACCACCGTTTCTTGCTGCACAAACTGCAGCAATCGTACAGTCTCACTGGGACCGCCGTTGCATTGATCGCTTGTTTTTTATACGACCGTCAGCAGCGTGTGGTGCTCAATGGCCAAACGTCCTCTTGGATCCCGGTGACGTCTGGTGCGCCAGAAGGCAGTCTGTTGTCGCCTCTTCTGTTTCTTTTATTTATTAATGACTTACCATCGCATGTTCAGTCGGGATGTCTTATGTACGCTGATGATGTTAAGATCAACCGAGAAGTGCGCTCGACCACAGACGCCCACTTGCCACTGGCGGATCCAGGGGGTGGTGGGGGGGGGGGGGGGCAAAAAACAGGCTATGCCCCCCCCAAACAGCCTCGAAGAGGGGGTTGGGGGGCAACATGTCTTTTGGCCCCCAAAACGTTAACAATTTAATGTAAAAATTGACTTTGCAGCAATTCAAATCCAGCTATCCACAGTGCAAAAACTGGAAAATTTAGGAAAACACGGCTATTACCATCAAATCTTGACTTAAAGAAACTCAACTGAACGAGAAAATAACGGCCAGCAAGCTGCCAGTCGGAACTAAAGCTCGAACAAACTTTTTTTGTTTTACATGTAGGAAGAACACTTCATATGTTATCAATTTGGAATCCAATCTACACTCTATTTCGGCGCAAATGGTTGTAAAAAATGAGGCGTTGCTTTTGTGAAAATAACTTTTCGGGACGCGTGACAGCGGTGTGTACAAAATTCACGTGTGATTCTCACGAAGGTCCCAATGCAGTTGCTGGCACTAGGCCCAAACAATAATGTTTTGACGAGTCAATATTTTTATCCAGCCTAATACAAATGGTATTGGGGAAAATAACCGATTTACAAACGGCAATTATGAAGCACTGGATAACAGTGATGGGATGAATGGCACATGGATCTGTGCATTGTGCATTGTGGCAATACAGTTTCAGCCCCCTAGATGTTCAATAATTATCTTGGATATTGATACAATATTGTTTTATAAGTGCATCAATTTGTTATCCCTTGGCTCACCTGAATCCATTTTGTTACTCAAATTAAAATCACTGTATCAAAATATTGATGCAGTAACAGCATGGGTGAATAATTTTGTTTAAACAAAAAATCATAATAATTTCATGTAATTACATTACACAACTAATTTTATTTACTTACAAAATATAGGTAAACTTGAAAATTTAAAAAGGTTACCTTAAGAAAATGACGGAAACATGTTTGATGTAATTTGTCGCCACGTGATAGCGTCACAATCTTTCCCGATACAACAAAAACAAAACTTACGTAAACAGTTTGAATTGTGACCGAGGTGGATGGAGTAGACAGTTGTGCATCAGATGGTGTGATTATTTGACTAGGTGTTTTTAGTGAAATGTTGTCAATAATTGTGTCCATTTTTGTTACCCTTAAAGGGATATTGCCACCTCCGGAGGATTTCTAAAAAGCAACTTAAATGAATGGTGGGGATCAACAATCATGTATGCTCAAGCTCAAACTCGCTCCTGCAGCACCTAAAGCAGCGTATCGGCAAAACATTTTGTATTTATTTCTGACTCCAAAACGTTGGTCCCAGCTGTGCTCAGTACTATATTCGTGATGGCCGCTCTCATCCAGTTTGGCTGTGAAATTGGCGCCCGCCCAAATCCGAAGCGTTCGAATTCGCCGAGACTTGACCTTGAAAAGTCTATCTGTGTTATAAGGTATTGGTCAAAAATCTCCTACGGCCCCAAAGTCGAGCCATAGCCATTCTTGCTGTTTTATTCATGTTTTATTATGGAAGAGGCTATGGTTGTTGAAAATATAATTAATTGTATACGCATTTTAATTTTAAAGTACACTGACGGAATGGTGATGTTGAGTTTGCAATATTCAAAAGCAAATCATAGCCCGCAAAGAAGTGATTCTAAATAGTGATGAGGCGACTCCAATTTTACGAATGTGTGCCAATCATGAGTGGTTCAAATGTATTTTTTTTAAAATCTAATGGGGGGAGTTTCGAGAACCAAATTTTGCAGGTGAAATCGGACATGCTTAATCTACCGATACCCACCCAAAAAACTCCATATTGGCCTGCGAGGTGGCAATATCCCTTTAACCCTATTCCCTGCGGGGGCAGATTCTGCCCCTCCCGGTGGTTTTCACTTGTCGCTTCTAAACCGTTAAGGCTAGCGTCCTGAAACGTTGTGACTTTTCCAAAAATTAAATGGCGCGTGTTGTGTTAAAATTTGAAAAACATCGGTCCAGCAGAGGCGGTTCCAGGCTCCTGTTTTGGGGAGGGTGTTACGAATGTGATTTTGCGGCGCATACTTCATTCGTGGTTTGCAGTGCAATGAATGCGTCAGAAACAATCTCAATGCAATATGCATCATATATACTGGGATTGTACATATTTTGTGGGCAGAGGCGCACTCAGGATACAAAAATGGGAGGCAATACCTACCCTTAAATTAGGTCCAACTTCAAATTAGTAAGATGATAAAAGCGTTACGCGCATGGTGCCCCATGTTTTTTTCCTGGATCCGCCTATGCGCAATATATCAAATTTAACAAATTACAGCATATAATTCCTACATGTGACGTTCATGTCGTGCCAACCAATCACAAACAGCACATTTTTTTATCTCCGAAAATCACCCCATTTTACATTCCCTGAATACGCCTATTATTTTTTTCTTTTGATATAATAAAGACCAGTACATTTGAAGCTCAAAAACGTTTAGGGCATGCAAATCGGTCGAGCCACATGGCCGCAATAACCTTTCAAAGAACACCCAACATTTTCGGATTTTTTGCCCCCTGGCCCCATTTTTGAACAAAACAAAAATGTCGGGGTCCAAAAAAGGAGATCTTGTCATGATGCATAGAATGGCGTTTTCTCCATCGAAATAGACCGAGCGGTTCTCGAGATCTCTGGGGGGGGGGGGGGGGGGAGGGGGAGGGGCAGAATCTGCCCCCGCAGGTTAACGAAATTATGGCCGCCCGCAGGGTTGTCAGTATTTTTTTTTTGGACCTAGTGCCAGCAACTGAATGGCAATTGTGCAATACAAATCAAACAAACTATAGGTAGGTACCTAGGTTGAGATAGGTACTTCTAGCTCAAACCATCAGAAGTATCTGCCCCCTCCGCGGATTTTCTCAATAGCCTGAAAACCATATCAACATAAAACTTTCAGTACTTTATACTGCATCAAGTATAAGTGTTGTCACTAACTCTCAATGCAATTGTTGTAGTATTTTAGGAGATAATGAGGTTTTAATGACGTCATGCCATTTTTGGTGGAAAAACGATAAATGTTTGGAAAATTGTAGAAAATAGAGTTTTGAAGCAAATTGCAAATACAAATGTTAAAAGAAAGGAAATTACATATTATTCAAAATCGCGATCTCATATTTGCGAAATTTTGGGTTTTTGAACCCCAAAAATGGAATAAATGCATTTTTGTTTATTTTTAAGTGAATTTCTTAAGCTCGAATACCAAAATAAGGTGACCGACCCAAATCCGCAGAGGAAAAAATGGGGGTATCTTTTTTGCCACAAAAAGTTGCCCCCCAAAAAAGCGACGGCAAGTCGCCAGTGCGACTTGCTGCATGCTGATCTCGATCGCCTTGTGAACTGGTCGTCGACTTGGAAACTTAAGCTTAACGCATCCAAGTGCAAGTCATTTACCATCACTCTCAAGCGCATGCCCATTATCAGTCCTTACGCAATAGGTGGAGATGTTTTAGCACGTGTGCCCACGATGCGTGACTTAGGTGTAGTTTTAGATCAGAAGCTGATATTTTAATCGCATATTGACTCGATCATAAGAAAAGGCAACATGGCACTGGGTCTCATGCTTCGATCACTTCAGGCTGGTAGGAAGAGCACAAAATACCAGTCTGGTGCTATTGTCGCGGCTTACTACGCCAACGTCCGATCTGTACTCGAATACTGCAGTGTGGTGTGGAGCGGGGCAGCTAAGACCCATACGGATCGCATCGATCGGATACAACACACATTCCTTATTTGGCTGACAGTGCATTCAGGCGTAAATTCGGAGTCTCTCTCATACAACAGCTTACTTTCAGCACACTCCTTCACCTCTTTGGCTGCCAGACGTACCCAGCAAGACCTGATCTATGTGGCTTGTGTTTTCAAGCACAAAATTGACTCCATCTCCTTGCGATCCTGGTTTGGCTTAGCTGTCCCAGCCCGCTCAGTTCGACGTCTATATTTATTCGCTGTCCCTTTTGCCCGTGTGGAGACTGTCAAGAATGGTCTGTTCTGCAGAATGACGCGAAAGATGACCGAATTCGTACATCAGAATGAACAGATAGACATTTTTAGAGATTCACTCTACCAAATCAAGATACAAGCCAAGGTTTATGCGAAGAAACCGACGACAGTGGCTTATCCGCTCCACGCGTAGCACTACTTAGGTCATATATTGCAGGTCATATATTGAATGTTTTACTTGTTAGACAACGAGTGAGATCCATGTATTTATTGTGTGCTTGCATGTGTCTGTAGATTTAGATTGATTGTAGATTGCAGATTGTAGATAGATATGTGACTTAACCCGCCAATGGGCCAACCCGTGAGTGATCTGCTGAATAAGCAAACACAAACAAGCAGACATGCTGCAAATAATGACTCTCGGCTCTTCAGCCAGACAGATGCTTTATCTACATTGCCAATTGACGGTTGATAGCGTCTGTATGTTTGTCAGTAGTTCTGTGATATGCTGTGGTCAGTAGGTCTGTCTTCTGTGCCTCGCAGCTGCCAGAGGCTGTACACGGCTTCGCAGCTGCGAGAGGCTGTACACGGCGGACGACAGTTGTCCCTATTCAGTAAATGAATCTTGAGTTGTCCCCACACTTCAGGTGTATTTACTGTATGCTTGTCACTGTCACTGTCACTGTCGCTGTTACTGTCACTGTCGCTGTGTGTCACTGTCACTGTCGCTGTCACTGTCACTGTCACTGTCGCTGTCTATGTCACTGTCACTGTCGCTGTCACTGCCAATGTCACTGTCACTGCCACTGTCACTGTCGATGTTACTGTCACTGTCGCTGTCACTGTCACTGTCGATCTCACTGTCACTGTCACTGTCACTGGCATTGTCACTGTCACTGTCGATGTTACTGTCACTGTCACTGTCGATGCCACTATCATTGTCACTGTCACTGTCACTGTCACTGTCACTGTCACTGTCACTGTCACTGTCACTGTCACTGTCACTGTCACTGTCACTGTCACACTGTCGCTGTCGCTGTCGCTGTCGCTGTCGCTGTCGCTGTCGCTGTCACTGTCACTGTCACTGTCACTGTCACTGTCACTGTCACTGTCACTGCCACTGTCACTGTGTCACTGTCGCTGCCTGTCACTGTCACAATGTCGCTGTCGCTGTTACTGTCACTGTTACTGTCACTGTCGCTGTCGCTGTCACTGTCACTGTCACTGTCACTGTCACTGTGTCACTGTCGCTGCCTGTCACTGTCACACTGTCACTGTCGCTGTCGCTGTCGATGTCACTGTCACTGTCACTGTCACTGTCACTGTCACTGTGTCACTGTCGCTGCCTGTCACTGTCGCTGCCTGTCACTGTCACTGTCGCTGTCACTGTCACTGTCACTGTCACTGTCACTGTTACTGTCACTGTCGATGTCACTGTCGATGTCGCTGTCACTGTCGCTGTCACTGTCACTGTCACTGTCACTGTCACTGTCACTGTCGCTGTCACTGTCACTGGCACTGTCACTGTCACTGTCACTGTCACTGTCACTGTCACTGTCACTATGTCACTGTCGCTGCCTGTCACTGTCACTGTCGCTGTCACTGTCACTGTCGCGGTTACTGACGCTGTCACTGTCACTGTTACTGTTACTGTTACTGTCTACTGAGTGGTAGGCTTCAGGTGTATTTACCACACTTCAGGTGTATTTACTGTATGCCTGTCACTGTGTCACTGTCACTGTCACTGTTACTGTTACTGTTACTGTCACTGTCACTGTCACTGTCACTATCACTGTCACTGTCACTGTCAATGTCACTGTCACTGTCACTGTCACTGCCACTGTCAATGTCTGTCGCTGTCGCTGTCACTGTCGATGTCACTGTCACTGTCACTGTCGCTGTCGCTGTCACTGTCACTGTTGCTGTCACTGTAAATGCCACTGTCACTGCCACTGTCACTGTCACTGTCACTGTCACTGCCATTGTCACTGTGTCACTGTCGCTGCTACTGTCACTGTCGCTGTTACTGTCACTGTCGCTGTTACTGTTACTGTCGCTGCTACTGGTACTGTTACTGTCTACTGAGTGATGGCCTTCAGCTTCAGTGCATCGATCCACGACACTTCAGCGAAACAAATGGAGCCTTTCGCGTAACTTCTCGCCATTTGCCATTTCTCTCGCCATTGACTGGTGGGGGGGGGGGGGATAACGGCCCCTGATTAATTTTCGTAATAGCTCAAAACCAATAGAGCTATCAACGTGAAACTTCAGGTACCTTTTTATAAATCACGTTTACGTCATCAATTAACAAATAAAGTAATTTCGTCAATTTTGTTTCTTTCCAGAGTTATAGCGAATTTAGTGACGTCACTACATACGAGTTTTACAAAAAAAAATCAACTTAACTTTAACCCGCCATTGACTGGGGGGGGGGCGTTTAACGCCCCCTGATGAATTTTCGCAATAGCTGACAAAACTAATAGCGCTATCAACGTGAAACTTTGTGTACCTTCTTATAAATCATTGTTACGTCTTGTGTGCAAAAATGGCGAAATTTCGTCGATTTTTTCTCTCCAGTTATAGCGAATTTAGTGACGTCACTATACACGAGTTTGACACCAAAATCAGCTATATTTTGCCAGGCCGCACAAATGCCACATTTGAAGCAAAATGCAATAGAACAACGACTAAAGATATACAATTTCAACGGCTACAAACTGCAGGGTAATAGAACAACGGGTAGAATAGTAAGAAATTTAACGCCCAAATTAATGAGACAAGATATAATTTTTCTGGTAATTGTTTTGTCTATTATAAATTGACAGTATTGTTTGTTATCAATAACTTGTATTTCCATAGATTATATCTTCATTTAGTTAATTTAATTCCACCAAATACACGACGTAGTAGTCGAAGTAGTGTATATTTCAGTACCTGTAGTGCAACTGTAGTGGATTTGGAAGCGGTCACGAAAACTCAACTATAACGCGCGAAATACATTCGTTGTGCTTTTGTTTTGAGATATAAAAATACCAAGGTACTTTAAAAAATACATGATGACTGATGAGCCAGGGGGTGTCATGCCTATTTCCGTAACGTGTCCACCCTGTCCAATGACGTCACGGTACAATGACGTCACACTTACAGTTTACACCAATGGGGTGGCCGAATCGGGAGCGTTCGAGTCCGACGCGGCCGCCATGTTTGGGTACAGGGGCGAGCCTTGACCATATATGGGCATGGACCGCCCACTTTTTGCATACCTCGGTTTGACATCGCCTAGCGGCTCACCCTTACAATTTAGGAGAAAATGACCGAAAAGCGAGCTGCAGAGGACATTTCAATCTATCATTTAGTGCTTAATTCATCCCGCTGGCACCTAAGGTATTAAAATGGTAGGGCGTGAAAGAAGGCCAATTTAACACTATTTGAATAGGGAGCGTGTGACGTCACGTGCCTCTGACGTCACCCCCATTCGCTGCCTACCCCGGACGGGTCTACCCTCTATCACCTCTATCACCCTGGGTCTACCTAGTATATAGGGCCTTGCTGATGAGCCATCCATGATCCTGCGGTAGGCACGTTGGTAGGTGGTCACCTACCTAAATGCTAAATAAAGTAGTTTGTGGGGATGTTGTGACTATTTCTTGTGAAACACATACTAACGAGATCATAGCTTGATATTGTTAAATACTGCTGAATGTTTTGATTGAATGGCTTTCTTAGGCCAGGCCCAATGCTAGCAATGCTTCTGGTGCAGGCTCAGGCTCTGACCATGCCATCCTATCGAAGTTCCAGGTCATTGATAGACTGAAGTGGCTACGTTTTAAATTTAAATTTCCTTATGTCTGGGGGTGAGCCACTTCGGTTTTAATTGCACCTGGCTGTTGCTTAATGCAGCCTTTTTGGTGAAATTGTAATCAATTTGAAATAATGATAGTGGATGGTTAACCCGTTAACCCATTGACACATACATTTGTTTTTGGTAGACAGCTTGACCCGTTAACCTGTTGTTACTGCTCTGTCGACCCACAAATATTTACCCTGTTAACCCATCATAGCTCAATTCAGAAGCGTTTTGTCCCAACCTCTTAGGAATAAGGCGCCTTGAGTTCCCGTTTTGATGTTTGTAACATATTGAAGACAGTATTACAGTTTTGCTCCGGGATTCCGTGTGCTACTTAGAGCTCATCTCCCATCAGTGAATGTTATTGTTTATTAATTCATACATCATTTATTAATATTATGCTTTGGAGATGAAATAGATCAATAATATGTTAGTACATCTTGAACATAAAGTTACATTCATTATCGAATATTTAAATAAAAATTAAAGGTACCAACATATCATATTACAATATTGTGGAAACACTGCAGAACAAAAATGGTTTGACCTAATAATGGCTAATGAGATATTGGCTGTGACCCAGTGATCACGCACATTTATAAGGTCACTGAAGGATATGGAAGGTCAATTATTGTCATGAAATGTGCCAAAGTCAGAGGGTTCGGCCGCCAAAAGCGATAAAACTACTTTGCTGTGGCGGCGCACACGGCACACTATATATAATTGGAGCTACATGACCTATTTACCTAGCTTGGCTTCTGTGACATCACAGGTCACCAATTAGAGGTCAATCAGGGAGGTGTGAGATGAGAAAAGGCCGGCATAACGAATGATGTATGAATCATGACTATCTATGCATTGGGTCCAACGCAAAAATACTTGGTGCCTCTGGGATTCGAACCCACGGTCGGCAATGGGCGTTGCGACATTGGTTAACCCCCAAGCACATTTGCCCACTTTTCGCTTAGAAAATCGAAAAATGGTAAATAAAAACGTTGTAGCCAAGGCTTGTAGCTATCTTTTCCAGAATTCCGATTTAAAATATATGCCATAGGTTACGAGCCAGCCTCGTCTGAAAATCATTCATTTAACATGGGAACCCTATGGTGTAGTAGATTTTTAACGCCCAAACGCCCGAGTGCTGCCAACCGTTACTGGTGGGGGCTGACAAACTGGCTATCTCGGATTTGTGAAAATTGTAGTTCTTGAACTCCAAAAACTCAAAAAAAAGAAAATTATCACAAAGTCAATTAAAAACAAAACAAAAACGGAAGATGTCAGAGAACCATACATAGGCAAATACCATACCAAATTTCAAACTGATATCTCCATTTTTTACTGACTTATGACATCTAAAGTATCGGTAACTCACGACGTCATATTTTGATTTTTTTGCTTTTACTGACTAGATGCAGACAAAACGGGTCCAGCACCACACA
Organism: Chirona hameri; assembly: GCA_036785665.1. Lineage (NCBI taxonomy): Eukaryota > Metazoa > Arthropoda > Thecostraca > Balanomorpha > Balanidae > Chirona > Chirona hameri. The sequence goes on along the minus strand of JAXIVJ010004391.1, from coordinate 43,200 downwards.
TTTTTTGTTTAGTTTTATCAATTACAAATTTTGACCTTCGGTGACCTGAACTTGACCTGAAATTGACAGTTACTTCACGTAAATTAAGTCAGGTGGTAAAATGACTAACACTATCGAATTATACGTGGAAAATAAATCATAAAACATGTGTTGCATGACTTTCATAGATATTTTAAGCATAGCGACCTTTTGTGACCTGACCTTGAACTTGACCTTGGCCAACAATCTCACTTTAGCACATGCAGGATATGTATCATACATTTGGCAGCAATTTGGGTGAAACCGGTCGCAATCGAAGGCTTTGGATGGAAAGTATGACCCATAAACTCAAATACCCCGATTTTGACCTTTGACCTGACCACCGTGACTTGACATTTTACCTCACTTTGAACTTTTTGAGCTTGCTTTATATTCACCTCATTAATAGCTTTCGATTGCCGCCTTGCGCGTCTCGCTGCGATCTTTGGTTAGGCAGATAACCAGGGGAGGGGATGGGGGGCGTTTAACGCCCCCCCGTTAATGGCGTTTTGCTGAAACCCCAGTCAAAGCCGGGTTAACCCGCGAGTTACTTGGGGGGGCTATTTTTTGCCCCCTCTCCCGTTATTTTGCAATAACTCCTAAACAAACACCGGTATCGTCACCAAACTTGCAGTACATTCTCCCAGATCAATTCTACACATGTTGGCAAAAGGAAAAATATGAGGCTATGATAGGTCAACCGAGAATGACGTCAGAGTGACGTCATGTTCTTCGGTTTGTGTTGCAAAATAATGGATTGCGGAAAACGCTGGCAAAGGTACGATATTTTAGATAAACTAAATTGTTTTAAATCAAATTACTGACAATAGACTAGGCTATCAAACTGCTATCTCGGATTTTTGAGATTTTGTGAAATTCAAAATTTTGAGAAATCCAAATACTTTTTTTTTAATTTTCAAAAAAAAATCAGAGTTATCAAAAAAACTGAATATATGTGATCGAGACGTATGCGGTGAATATGTGTACCAAATTTCAAGTCGATATCTTTAAAAATGACCGAGTTATGACCTTTAAATGACAAAAATCGGCCACTTCTCACCGCATTACTATGCATAAAAACGCATTTCCATTTTTGCTTTTTACTTCTATTTATACGGAACAAACAATGTTCTAATGTAATTTTTCGCGTTCTAGACGAAAAAACCCCCCTAAACATGTGTTACAACGCCTAATGACCGTAATCTGCAGTTTGACCTCGTGACCTCGGATGACCTTGACCTGACCCAAGGTCATACACAGCTTAGAAAGGTACTTAGAAGTGTCAGACACACGAATCATACCGATTTATCGACAGCTTATGCGTTTAAAGGGACATTCCCACCTTAACACTAGTTTTGAGTTGAGATAGCTAAGTTAGTGGCCATAGAGCGAAACTTAGTGGGGTAACATTGAAAACAAACACAGTTATCTGGTCTAAGAGAAATTCAATTGTGATTTTAAAATTTGGGCCTTAGTAAGGCCCACCCTTATATGGAGTTTTGTACCGATGACGTCAGCTCTCGTTATGGCCGGGTGTACTTGTTTAGAAAGAAACTTTGATTTTCTATGATCGCGAATCGCGATGTTTGATGTTGATTGATGTGTTACGCCGTGCCATCAACATTTGACCAGTTTTAATCTTTTTAAGTCAATAATTTCCATTTAAGAGCAATCAGATATGCATCGAATGCCCTATGTTGTGTGTGGCGAATCAAATATTTTTACTACGGTGTACAGGTGAGCATGGGTGGAGCTTCCCAGAAAACGTTGGTGGGGCAAAATGCCATATTGGCCGGATGTTTTACATTATTGAGGTGAAAAATTGCCATATTAATGCCAGGAAACCTTCAAATCTGACAAAAGTTGGTGGGGCATAACACAAAGTTGGTGGGGCAGTGGCCACACCATGTGAATAGGGAACTCCATTCGTGCAGGTGAGTTGTCATGCTATTTCATTTACCAACAGCCAACAGCCCAACAGATTCCTATTTTCCTATCAACGTATTCACTAATTATGCTGTGATTATCGTTACAAATATCGCAAGAGCATAAGCCAGACAAAAGGTAATTTTTTTAGCATTAGGATAAATCATTTGGGTAATCAGACGCCTATGACGGATACCTTTGCACAACATTGAGTGGGAAAATGTGCCACATGCCATTATTTTAAGACTGAAAAGAAGGGTTTGACACATTAAAAAAAATAAAAGGAGGAAATTGTACTTTTCTGTTACCCTGAGGAGGATTTCAAAACACATTTCACCAAATAAAAGTTGCTTATATTGTATATAAAATGCTGAAACATGCCAATTTTCTGCATTTTTTTCTTCACATTTGGTAGCCCACCGGTATTCCACTGCAACTGTATCCGCCAGTGGTGTTCTATCAATATGTTTGCTAGTGATGATGTTCATTGTTCAGTGAGCAAAATTATAAATTATGGAAATGTAAGGTTCTTTGACCAAAAATGATACAGGTAGGTAATCTTCGACTAAGGCAGGTACCTGTCAGTGCGCCGTGTAATTCACAGTATGGCAGCATATGGTAACATAAAAGCAGCTGCATTGTGCACCATGGCAAAATGTCCATATTTCTGCTGAAGAAGCCGTTAAACCTAACCAGGGTGTGTCAGGAAACAATTATAATAACATAATCAAACCTGACCTAACCTTTACAGCAATTACGGTTGCAGGGACCAACATTTGAACAATCCGCTCACTGCGCTGCAGTCCTACTGGGATCTGTTGCCCACAGACCCCCAGACCATCTTGTAGACAAAACCTAACCCTACAGCGATAATAAGTTGTCCGATGTATTAATGCAACCTAACCTAACCTAACCTATTTATAATAATAAAGGCTTCATCAGAAGACATGGAAATGCTGCCCTGGTGCACAATGCCTCTGTTTTTCTGATGTTACCATGTGATGCTGTGACGTCATACTGTACATAACATGGTGCACTGACAGAAAGTGTGTTGCCCTGTGTCTTACCCCATGTGACATGCCGCTGCATCAGCTGACCCAGTGTGACCTGTCACTGTGTGACCCTGTGTGACCTACCACTGTGTCTGAACCTGTGTGACCTGCCATTGCATCTTACCCCGTGTGACCTGCCACTGTATCTGACCCTGTGTGACCTGCCACTGTGTCTGACCCTGTGTGACCTGACACTGTGTCTGACCCTGTGACTTGCCATTGTGTCTTACCCTGTGTGACCTGCCACTGTGTCTGACCCTGTGTGACCTGTCACTGTGTCTGACCCTGTGTGACCTACCACTGTGTCTGACCCTGTGTGACCTGCCACTGTCTGACACTGTGTGACCTGCCACTGTCTGACCCTGTGTGACCTACCACTGTGTCTGACCCTGTGTGACCTGCCACTGCGTCTTACCCAGTGTGACCTGCTGCTGTGTCTGACCAGTGTGACCTGCCGCTGTGTCTGACCCATGTGACGTGCCGCTGTGTCTGACCTGTGTGACCTGCTGTGTCTGACCCGTGTGACCTGTTGCTGTGTCTGACCTGTGTGACCTACTGCTGTGTCTGACCCCTGTGACCTGCTGCTGTGTCTGACCCTGGTTGTTGTACGCTGGTTGTTGTACTGTATGTTGGTGTGGTCGTGCCATGACCCGAGCCCCCCCCCCCCATGAGCTGACCGCCCATCTACCCACAGGCAGTGAAGAAGCGTCTGCCCCAGTCCGAGTCGGAGCCGAGCTCAGCGGCCAAGCGTCCCTCGGAGGAGGCAGGCAGAGCTGGCCAGCTGACCGAGCGCAACAAGGTGGCCGCCCGCTTCCGGCCGGCCTATTTCCCTTCCCTTCACCTGCGTTTTTGCCTGAAGCAGATCGTTCTCATTTAAATAATCTGGATGGCTGTGTTGTACGGTACCTTTTATATTTTGCTCGGTAAAGGCTGAATAGGGACACTGTCGTGTGGTTTTGGTAACCAAAGGATGCATTTTGTCGCATTATTCGTGAAGGAAGCACATTTCGGTTTGATAATAGTTGATCAGGTTGTTGCATCTGGCTAGTCAAGGGTGGGCACAATGTCGTGTATTATACTGTTAACTGTTTCCTGCACTGCGATACGAAAATAAATGTAGAAAGCATTACACTGTCTGCGAAATAAAATCATCAAGAATAGAAATCGAAATATCAAACGGAAGATTTCGTGATCAGTGTCCTAAGTATGCTGTATGGTCTGTACTCTGTACACAAATTTTCAGCGAAATCGAGATACACGGCGGACCTTCGTATGTATGACCGTCCGTATTTCGTAAGATACGAAAATCCAAGACCGAAAACATTGGATTCGTGATCAACGCATCGGATATGGTTTGTGGACCAATTTTCAGCGAAATCGAGATACCCGGCGGACCTACATAGGCGTAGGAACAGGGGGGGGGGCAGCCGCCCCCCCCCCCCAACATTTTGTTTTTTACCATTACGCCTACGGGCGTTGCATGGAAAGAATCGACTTCAGAATGCCTCCGGACCCCCCCCCCCCCCCTCCCAACTTGAACATAGTTCCTACGTCCCTGTTCGTATGTATGTATGACCGTCCGTATTTCGTAAGGTACGAAACAATCCCAGATCAAAAACATTGGATTCGTGATCAGCGTATCGGATATGGTCAGTGTATCCATTTTCAGCGAAATCGAGATGCCTCAAATATCAAACTACATTTCGAATAAATCTGCTCCTAGTTTGACGGTGGTGTACGAAGACGCATACGTTTCAATGGTTGGTTTGTCTTGTATTCAAAGCGCCAGAATTGTCTCGAAAAAATGTGCCATACTTTGGCAGCGTAAAGGATTTCTATATAGCTCTCTAGAGCTCAATATGACATCATACCAAATTTAAACAACTTAATTTTTATCAAGTTAAGTGTCGTTTTCGAGAAAAACATATCACCATCGTTTTCAGCAGCACTTACTTCCTATTTTCGGGTACAACCGGCGTATATTTGACAACTTTCAAAAAGGTGGCAATGTCCCTTTAATATCGCAATTTTGCGCGACAATTCCATCCATAGAGACCTTTTGACACGGTCAAATATTTTGTACTTGACCTGACCTGTGACGTCATCGGTGACCCCGAGGTCAACAATATTATGTTTCCCTCGATAAATTCCCAGGGCTATCGAATGCCGTTTGAATTTTTACATTCGGTCCAGTAGTTCCGGAGATCAGAGGGGGGGGGGGGCTAAAAATAGCCCCCCCCCAGTAAGTCGCGTTATGAAATATACCCCAGTAACTCGCGGGTTAACAGACCGTACAAATGACATATTTTGAGACAAATACAATCCAAAACGTCAAAAGATAGCAAATAGCAAGGGCTACCACATGGCTACCTCAGATTTGTGAAAACTGTGTTTTGTTACATTTTTTTTGTTTTAATGCCCAATTTTTTCCTCTCCAAAGATATTCAAAAGGAAAATATGTTAAACAACCACATATGGGCAACCAACATACCACATTTTAAAATGATATAACCATGTTTGACTAACTTATGGCTTACTTATGACTAACTTATGGTCCCGTCACCTTTGAGGGCGCTGCTGTTGAACAATGGACGACTTTCTACAAGCTCGTCACGTCTGTCTAACTTCTCATACTTGGAGGGTTTACCACCACGAAGTACCCAAGTCGCTACCCAGCTCCTCACTTCCTTGGGTTGGAGACATTTCAAGAAAAATATGGTTGCATATGCGGCAACTATACTGGGTCTGTGAAAATGGTGTCTGTTTGAAGATAACGTTGTGAAACGCAAATTGACCACGCAGTCGTCGCGCCCTTTAGCCCCAATAAACAAACAAACGTTGTGAGAAAAATATTCGCAAATGTGCTGCTTGTAACGTGTGTGTGTGTTGGTGTTCATATGTAAGGCGTTTGCGATGAGTAGTTAAAGGGCCCATGCATTGTGAATTTGAGGTCTGTGAAAAAGGTCTCTGTTTGAAGATAACGTTGTGAAAAAAATATGCTGCTTGTAGCGCGTGTGTGTTGGTGTTCATATGTAAGGCGTTTGCGATGAGTAGTTAAAGGGCACATGCAATATGAATTTGAATTAAAATAATGCGATATATGCACCATTAAATGTCAACACAGTACACATGATAAAGGCTCGACGTTTTTCGTATTTTGCCGTACTAAATGAGTGAAGGTTTTGCGGATGGCTGCTTCACTTTTCAACGCTGTGTTTTTCCTGAAATAAACTGCTATGGACACTGAAAAAAAACTTATGGCTTATCAATTATGAGTCATATTTTATGACGTCATATCATGACGTCATATTTTGAAATTGCGTTTTTCTAAATATTTTATTGGCAAAATATAGACAAATAAATGCCATCACTGCATTTCTGAGACACAACTGGTCTAGAAACATACCTTTGTTATTTAAATTTATCAATTTAGATTTTGACCTTCAGTGACCTGAACTTGACCTAAACTTGACATTAACTTCACGTAAATGAAATCAAGGGGTAAAATGACTATCACTATCGAATTCTACGTGGAAAAGAACCAATAAAACATGTGCTGCATGTCTTTCGTAGATGTTGTGCGGATAGTGACCTTTTGTGACCTGACCTTTGCTCTGCTTTCCCCTGACCGGCCTTGACCTTTGCCAACAATCTCATTTTAACTCATGATAGATGTGTATCATACATTTGACAGAACTTTTGGTGATCATGGTTGCAATCGAAGGCTTTGGATGGACATTATGGCCTATAAACTAAAATATGTCGATTGTGACCTTTGACCTGACCTGACATTTACCTCACTTTGACATTTTTGAGCATGCCTTAGATTTGCCTCCATGAGAGCTTTCGATATCCACCTTGCGCGTCTCGCTGATATCATTGGTTCGGATTATAACCTACGGGGTATCGTTTAATGCTACCCCCGCCTCAGTCAATGGTGTTCTGCTGAGACTCCAGTCAATGCCGGGTTAACCCGCGCCGTGCCGGTGCTCAGCGCCACCTTCGCCGTGTCGGGGGGAGGGGGGGGGGGAGGGGGTGCTTAGACACCCCCTCTAACTCGAAAACTAAAATAGCTAAAATGACGCGGAAAACGGTGTTCGAAAGCCTTCCATAAGCACATTCAAAAGTACTTCAGATATTGATTTTCCTTAACCCTATTTGTAACAGGCTCCTGGCTACCCCTATTTGTAACAGGGGGGGGGGGGGGGCGGATTCCGCCCCCCGGAGATCTCGAGATCTACCCGTCCGATTTTCAAAAATGAAACGGTGTTTGGTTCCCCTCAACACGATCTTCATTTAAAAATAATAACAAAATCTAAATTTTGGATAGGGGGGCAACAGGGGGGCAAAAACGACAAATTTTAGTGGTATTTTTGATCCAAGATAGCTTTCATGTTTATCGACCGATTTTAACACAGATAATAGGAATCGATAGAGATTGAATCGGAAATTGATATATGACGGTGACGTTTGAAAATTTAAAAATCATAGGCGTGTGCAGGTCACTCAATATGGGGGTGAAGTAAATGCGTAATAAAATCATTTTTTATGTTGTTTTTTTGATAAATGAAATGGTATGTGATTGAGACATTAGAAAAAACAGTTATAAATCATATTTTTGCCATAGGCGGTACCAGGTTAGTGAAAAAGGGGGGTAAAATTGGGAAAAATATTAACCGCAGACAAGTTGCTACCCAGCACTATAAATATGTTACTGATCATAGATATTTCCTTTTTGCATATTGTACTTCATCATAGGCGTATCCAGGATCCAAACTAGGGCGGCGCAAGATTGATAAGTATATTATCCGCTATTATGATACTAACTAGTCAACAGTGACTATTTCACTTACAACTTCAATTAACATTGCTTACCCCCCTTTTTACCCTACCTGAACTCGCCTATTATCTTATAATCGTTCGTAGAGTAGCCTGTGGTGCGTGTTTCATCCGAAAACTGCAGTATATTATGTCATTGTACGCCCATGCCTCTTAGTTTCTTTGCAATAATATGACCCCCTTTCTTCCATTCCTTAGCGCGCCTCTGCAAAAAAATGAGTTTATTCCCTTTTGTGGTCTCATATGTGCATATATTATTATAAGCTAAACGTATATTGCGCCGTTATCGCTGGCATATCGTCATCACCATGCCAGTCACCCCCCTTTTCATGTTCCTGAACACGCCCCTGAAACTCTATATGTAATAAATTATGCAAATAATGGAAGCAGAAGCTATCTTTTACATCTTGATAGCTATAAATGCCCCTTACATTGCTCTATTGGCTTCCCGCCAAGCATTGAATACTTCCTGGACCCCCCCTTTTCAAGCCCCTGAAACCGCCTCTGCCATGCAATTTTGTATGATATTTAATTAACATCATCTAATTTGCACTTGTTGCAATCGCGGTAAGCCGATGTAACTCCTTCATACTTGATGCAGTTAGGAAGAAACCGTGAAGATCGCATTTCCGTATTTTCGCCAAATGTCGCCTCCGAACCCACCCAAAACTGTGCCCTGGAACTGCCTCTGTTCAAGTTAAGAACTCAAAATTTTGACTCCAAATGCGGAGTTCAATTCTATTAAAAGTCCCAAAATTGCATGGGCCTGCTCCCAGCGGTTCTGGAGATATCTGCGAAAAACATAAGGGGGGGGGGGGGGCGAAATCCGCCCACCTGTTACAAATAGGGTTAAGCCACCAGAGGTCATCAAGGGACAAATTTCCCAGTTTTAGGACTTCGCTCCAGAAGCCCCCAGATATCACGGGAACTATGATAGCTAGGAACAAACGGAAAAGAGCAATGGAAAGCTATGGAAACAAGAAATCGGCAAAGTGTCCTCAAATATGTCAATAGTTTAGGCTCCAGAGCTCATCAAATGTCAAAAACTATTTTTTACAAAACAGTTTTTTCACGAATTACTTTTTACCTAATAACGACAAGGCAATACATTTGATGCCATCGTGTTTGTTTCGTAAAGGCGCTTTGACTCATAATAGTATTGACCAGGTTAAGTCAACATCAAAATTTACCTCAGGTCAAGGTCAAGTGGTGACCCAAGTAGGTCATGCTGCATATGGGAAGACGTACCTTCGACGAGACAAACACATTGGTGTCGGTTTCACTTCTCTATCGTCATTATGTCCAGAGTTATTGACATACAGCTGTTGGTGACCTCGGATGACCTCGGCTGACCCTTTAGGGGTCACTGAACAAAAATGGTACCTTGGTCATCAAGAATGGCCTATAATAACATGATCCTGCAGGAATTGGACTGATATCTTGGGTATCCTTAGAACAGGAAGCATTCGAATATTTCCCCATTGACTTATTACGAGCGAGCGCGAAGCGCTCGCTCGTCTTTCCGTGTTATATGGGAAAAATCTGAATATGAGCGGCCCGGCCCGACCCGACCCCGACGCGACCCGTGGCGACGCTTTTGAGAAGCTCATATCTCTGCAACCACACGTCCGATTGACAAGCTGGCTTCTTTGCTGAGCAGCCCCATCCAACCTACCCTGTTTGAGACCGGTGCCGACTCATGTGGGTGACTACCACTGCGCGTGGCGCGTGCCGCGTGTGGGGGGTTTAAAAGTGTTTCTCGCAAAATCTCTGCAACGGCTGAGCCGATTGTGTGCAAATTTGGTGCGTGGTTAGGGACCCCTCAGCCGCTAATTTTCCACAAGTCAGGGATGGGGTGCCTCTGCACGTGCGCACGTGCTCACCCCTATTCTATATCTCAGGAATGGCTGAGCCGATTTTGTTCAAATTTGGTGTGTGGTTAGGGACCTCTGAACCGCCAGTTTCCCACAAGTTAGGGATGGGGTGCCTCTGCACGTGCGCACGTGCACACCCCTATTCTATATCTCAGGAACGGCTGAGCCGATTGTGTTCAAATTTGGTGTGTGGTTAGGGACCCCTCCGCCGCCGCCTACCCACAAGTCAGTTGTGGGGTGCCTCTGTACGTGCGCACGTGCGCACCTTTTTTGTATCTTAGGAACTACTTGCCCGATCGGGTATAAATTCACCATACTTTTATTTCGCGCTCGCTCGTCCATCGCCAACTACGGCGCCTTACTGGTTAGGAGCGAGCGCGACGCGCTCGCTCGTCCTTCCGTGGTATATGGGAAAAATCTGATTATGAGCGGCCCGACCCGGCGCGCCCCGGCCCGTGGCGACGCTTTTGAGAAGCTCATATCTCTGCAACCGCACGTCCGATTAACAAGCGGACTTCTTTGCTGAGTGGCCCCATCGACCCTACCTAGTTTGAGACCAGTGCCGACTCATGTGGGTGACTACCACTGCGCCTGGCGCGTGCCGCGTGAGGGGTGTTGAAAAGTATTTTCTCGCAATAACTCCGCAACGGCTGGGCAGATTATGTGCAAATTTCGTGTGTGGTTAAGAACCCCTCAGCCGCCACTTTCACACAACTCAGGGGTGGAGTGACTCTGCACGTGCGCACGTGCACACTAGGGTGTGTCGAAAAAAGTCAAAGCTAGTTTTTAGTTTGTCCTGAGTGTTTTTTTTTGGGGGGGGGGATATCGAGGAACCTTGGAAACACATGAATGTAGGAATAATTCGGCTGTACAGGAAAAGGTGTATATGCTGTGGCGTATGTGATACAAGGAAAAGTTCGATATTGTTTAGGTTAGCGTCGGTAGCGGCTTCGGGGGCAAACAAATTCATTTAAATATAAACATATTGAGTGGTCGACATACCTGTTGGCTGTGGTGAGTCATCGCGAGTGTTGCGTGGGTGCGATCACTATCCTCTGCAGACTGGGAGGGAAGGACCCGGCCTCCAGCGCCTTCAGCGTCTTGTAGCCGAACTGCTGGTTCCAGCTGAGGTCGGCCATAACTTCAGGGGGCTTCTCCGGAATGGGCTCTCCCGCACATAGCAGTTCAAACTCGGGTTGTACGGCAGGCGCTGTGTCTTTGGGGAGCAGCTTCCCGGCGGGCCCTGTGAAGGTGCTGCTAGATCCTGTTGATCCTGATCCTGTTGGCCCGTCCTGGTCCTGTATGAGGTGGCGCAAGCCTTGCGTCACCTCATACAGGATCTGTACGGGCCAACAGGATCAGGATCAACAGGATCTAGCAACACCTTCACAGGGCCCGACGGGAAGCTGCTCCCCAAAGACACAGCGCCTGCCGTACAACCCGAGTTTGAACTGCTATGTGCGGGAGAGCCCATTCCGGAGATACCCCCTGAAGTTATGGCCGATCTCAGCTGGGACCAGCAGTTCGGCTACAAGACGCTGAAGACGCTGGAGGCCAGGTCCTTCCCTCCCAGTCTGCAGAGGATAGTGATCGGACCCACGCAACACTCGCGATGACTCACCACAGCCAACAGGTATGTCGACCACTCAATATGTTTATATTTAAATGAATTTGTTTGCCCCCGAAGCCGTTACCAACGCTAACCTAAACAATATCGAACTTTTACTTGTATCACATACGCCACAGTCTATATACCTTTTTCTGTACAGCCGAATTATTCCTACATTCGTGTGTTTCCAAGATTCCTCGATCTCTGGACCAGGGTGCCCAGTCTGACCCTGAGGCCCTGAGGCCCTGAGGACCCTGCTGGCCCTGAGGAACCTGAGGCATATCTGCGAGTACATCATCGCCATCTACTAGAAGCAGTGGTTCGCCATCAGGAGGTGTCTCGAGCTGACGACGGAGCAGGTAAGCCTGAAGAAGGTAAGCCTACTATCCTTTAATACAATTCGCATTAATAACACGGTCACGTCACATAAATATATTCACTTAGAATGCATTTCTTAGATTTTAAACAGATCATTTTGTCAACTGTGCTGAGTTATCCACTTCACTCTTCGATTCTATAGGTGCAGCTGGTGGAGAAGTACTGCCGCCGATCGTGAAGGAGATTGTGACCAAGTATGTCACTAGGAGCAGTTACTTCGCCCACCCCGAACTCCTGCTCCTCACCATGCTGGCCTCGGACAGCGAGGAGGAGAGGAGATTCGCCGTCGACATAATCGTGGGCAAGATCAGGAAGGGAGGGAGCTCAGGCAGCTCTCTTTCGAGGAAGGTTGCTGCGCCGCCAGCCAACTTCAAGGCCGAGAGCCTGGTCCAGGTAATCAACTGGGAGACGGTACCCCTGACCGAGCCCTCCTTACCGCCACTCTCAGCACAGAGGAGGTGGCGGCCTGCCTGGTCACGCCGCTCAGTGTGCCCTCTGCCTGGCAGTGCTATTCGCAAAACATAGAGAGGGCAATCAGAAAGGTATCTGAAGGTAGTGGGGAAAGAAAGAGAGAAGTTTGGGTCAGATGCGCCGAGGCCTCCCGGAAGGCACTGAAAAAGCCCAAATCAAAGGCTGACTACATGGCTCTCCTCGATATCCCACTCGACAGAAGATGACTTCATACACACTGTGTCAAGTGGGCAAGTGCCAAGTTTGCCACCTGGATAAAAATACTTGTACATACTATTTCATGACTGCTTGATATTTGAGAAGACAATATATCGAGCTTATTGAAGAGAAAGATAACAGTTGTACATTTTGTCCAATTTTTGATGCTCGTAGTAGCACGACGCTTGTAGCGTCGTGTGACTTATCTCTTACCTGAATAAAGGGATGTCTCTTACTAAAATGAATGGAGTTTTTTCAATACGATAGCCTGGGATTTCCAAAATTAGTCTTAGTTTTTGTTTATTGCATTCCTTTAATTATTTTATAATCGGAACAAAATTTCGATTTTCGCTGAAAATCACCCAAACGGACGAAAGTGGACACATTTACAAATCAAATTCCGTTAATAATCATTTTTTTCTTCTCTAAAACAAATGTTGTGGTTGTGTTTAGAAAGGTCAAAACCAAAGAAAAAACACTCAGGACAAACTGAAAACTAACTTTGACTTTTTCGACACACCCTAGTGCACACCCCTATTCTATATCTCAGGAACGGCTGAGCCGATTGTGTTCAAATTTGGTGTGTGGTGAGGGACCTCTCATCCGTCAGTTTCCCACAAGTCAGGGGTGGGTGCCTCTGCACGTGTGCACCCCTATTCTGGATCTCAGGAACGGATGAGCCGATTGTGTTCAAATTTGATGTATGGTTAGGGACATCTCAGCCACCGCATTTCCACAAGTCAGGAGTGGGGTGTTTTTGCACGTGGGCACGTGCACACCCCTATTCTATATCTCTGGAACGGCTGAGCCGATTGCGTTCAAATTTGGTATGTGATTAGGGAACTCTCAGCCCCACTTTCCCACAAGTCAACGGTGGGTGCCTCTGCACGTGCGCACGTGTGCACCCTTTTTTGTATCTCGGAAACTACTTGCCCGATCGAGTTGAAATTCCCCATACATTTCCTTCGTGCTCGCTCGTTCATCGCCAACTATGGCGCCTTACTGGTCATAGGACATTCTTGAAGTTCCAGGTGCAATTTTTGTTCAGTGACCCCTACAGGGTCAGATGAGGTCACCCGAGGTTACCAACACTTTTTGCCAATAACTCTCGACAAAATCAAGATAGAGAAGTGAAACTGGCACGAATGTGTTTGTCTCGTTGAAGCATGTCTCCTAATGTGCAACATGACCTAATCGGGTCACCACTTGACTGACCTGAGGCAACATTTTTAAGTTGACCGAAGCTGGTCATCATGCATAAGATACAAAGACAAACATCTTGCACATCTTGACGAGATAAACACGATGGTGTCAAAAATACTTATCTACCTTTGTTAGATACAAATATATTTGTGAAAAACTGGTTTGCTAAACAAAAATAGCCTTTGTGACATTTAATGAGCTCTGAAGCCTAAACTATTGACCTTAGCTCAAATCTGAGGACGCTCTGGCCATCGCATTTGTAAATAACCTTCCATCGTTTTTTTTTCTCTCGTTTGTTCCTAGCTATCATAGTTCCTGTGATATCTGGGAATATCTGGAGCGAAGTCCTAAAACTTGACAATCTGACCCTTGATGACCTCTGGTGACATCAATATTGACTTTAGAGAAAAAATCCCTGAAATAGTTTCAAAATGCATTTTGACGAGCTTTCAAACGGTTTTTCGGTTTTTGTCTATGTCTTATAGGAGCCAGGTTAGAGGGGGGGGGGGGTTGAAACGTCTCCCCCGCCCCCTGGCACGGCGAAGGTGGCGCCGAGCACCGGCACGGCGCGGGTTAAAGCACTCAACGGATTCACGGTTAAAGAATGTCAACTGCCAAAGGTCATCGGTTAAAGGTCACGGTGAACAATGCTCTATGATTGTCTCTTGTGCTGCGAGATCGCGGCGTCGTGCCAGCTGTAGTTGTTGACTGAGTGCACCTTACCGGCTGGGCGTACTCGCTGTAGTTGCGCACAGACACCTTGAGTACCAGTGTCCCGCCCCGTTTCACGGAGTAGGCCGGAATATTCCGGCCGTGGCGCTTGACTATGGCGGCCGCGTCGCGCTCTGTGTTTACTTCTCGATTTGTCCGGTTCGGGAGGCTCGTTCGCCGTGGGAGTGTGGAAGTCGGTTCCGGTGAGTGCGGTAGTTCCGTTTCCCGTGTCTGGTGATGCGAAACGTCAGTGACGTCAGTGACGTCAGTCTCTGGTGATTGTTGCTTCTGTGCTGGCTTGTCTAGCTAATGGCGCCCTGGCGGACCCCTGGCCGGGCGGCCGTTACTCTATCGATTCTGGAAGAGGTAGAGCACCTCACCGGGTGAGCCCAGGCCAGCTCTCAGTGGTCGATCCGCTCGCCGAAGTATGGATCGGCCAATCAGCACCGGTCCCTGCACTGCGGCGGATTCTACCAGATTCGGTGTCGGTGGAGGACGAGCCGCCCCGTCAGCTGCAGCCAGCCTGGCGGGTCGGGGGTGGTGCCGGGCCCTGGCGAGACGGCTCAGCTGTGCCGTGCGCCGGGTCGGGGGCTGGAACGGCCCATCCTCAGCGGGGAGGGACCCGCCGCGGTACCCGAGCCGGGCGCCGCGTGCAGAGACGGCGGAGCCGCTGGAGCCGGGGCGGAGGCCTGCCGCATCGGAGCGATTCTCGCAATTCGCCCGGTGTCCTGCCGAGACGCGCACCGATTTACGACCGAGCACTAGTTGAGGTGCCGATCACGGCGACTGAGTGCGACGCTGACACTGGTCGGTGCATTCCGGTCTGTGTCTGGGGTCGCGGGTCGCCGGCGGCCCGGGCCGGGTCGGCTGGCCCGACCGCGGGTACAGCTGCACCTACAGTGGTGCGATGCCCGACTCGCCCTGCCCGGCTCACCGAGCGGCAGGCCTGCCGCCTGGCGGCCGGAGCGGGAACCGGCATTACAGGTGGCGCTGCGCGGCCGCCAACCCGTCGCGGCCAACTTAGAATCGGACACCTCAACGTGCGCTCTCTCATCCCGAAATTGAGTGACATCATGATGCTGCTACAAGACCAGCAGCTGGACATTCTCTGACTCACAGAGACCTGGCTTACGCCGGACGTGATGGCCGAATTCCTGACGTTTCCCGGCTACAACGTGCTGCGGCGGGACCGAACACAGCGGCGCGGGGGCGGCGTCGCCATCATCCACCGCACGGAGATCACGGCGAGGGCTCTGACGATGCCGGTGAGCGGGCCGCTTGAGACGCTGTGGGCTGTGGCGACCTGGTCCGGCGGCCTACCGACCACGGTAGGCGTGATCTACCGTCCGCCGAACAGCGGGGTCGCGGCCAGCCTGGACCACCTTGAGGCGAAGCTCTGCAAGGCCGCAGGCGCAGGCAGGCGTTCACCCTCGGGGACTTCAACTTCAACGTGCTGGATGCGGCCGCGCCTGGCACCCGTCGCTATCTATAATTTATGAGCGAGCTCAACCTAACGCAGCTGATCGATGGTCCCACCCACCTGCACCCCACCCCGTCGGCGTTGGACCACATAATCACCAACCACACGGATCCATCGCCGAAGACGTCTATTCTGTCGGACGCTATCAGCGACCACCAACCGATTGTGACTACCGCCCGCCTCCCCCGTGTGCGTAGACCGGCGCAGTGACGCGTCCTTCGCAACTGGCGGCGGGTCGACTGTAACGCTGTCTGCCTGGAGTTTTTGTTAGCGGACTGGACCCAGGTGGATGGTGTCACTGATGTTAACACGTTCGTCGAACAATCTATGACCGTATGGAACGCGGTCATGGACCGCTACTGCCCGCCGAGACGTGTGCGTGTGTCGCGGCCGAACTGTCCCTGGCTGGGGGACCGGGACCTGCGCGCGCTCATGGCTGCGCGGGAAAGTGCTCGCGACACGTGGCTGTGCCTGCGCACGCCGGAGGCGAAGGCGGACTTCACCGAGCTGCGAAACAGCGTCAAGAGTCGGCTTGTCGCAGCCAGGCAGCAGTTCCTGTGCGGCGAGCTGACCTCGGGCGACCGCGAGGGCTTCTGGTCGACTTTCAAGAGGTTCGCCATGGCCTCCCCCGAGCCTTCTGGCGGCGCGCTGCCCTCGGACCGAGGGGGCGCTGAGGAGAGGGCGGACGAATTCAACCGCTACTTCGCGGACGTCGGACCTCGCATTGCTGCCGGCTTGCGGGGGGCCGTCTTTGCGGAGGGCCGTCATTACGGGCCGTGGAGACCTCAGGCCGCCTACTGTCTGTTCAACGGGTTTCCAGTTCATACCTGTTACTCTCCCGGAACTGTCCCGGTCTGTCAGGAAGATGAGTGCGTCGCGAGCGGTGGGACTGGACGAGATTCCTCTGGAGGCCGTCCGTCAGTGCTTTCCGGTGATCGGTCCACACTTGCTTCGCCTCATTAACCTCTCATTGACCACCAAAGTGTTCCCTGACGCATGGAAGACGGCGTGTGTCGTCTCGATACCAAAATCAGACGACTCTACTGTGCCATCGAATAATCGTCCTATTTCACTTCTCAGTGTCTTGTCAAAAATCTTGGAGACAGTAGTATGCTGTCAACTGACTAGTTATCTTAGCTCGGCCTATCTGTTTAGCCCATCTCAGTATGCGTATAGGGTGCGTCACTCTACCGAGGACGCCGTGCTCGCCGCTGTCGAGCGCCTGGTCAAGAACAACGCAGAGGGCTCGTATCGTCGGTAACGACAGTCGACCTATCCAAGGCGTTCGACAGCATCGACCACGACGTCTTCCTCACAAAACTGTCTTGGTACGGTGTTATGAACTTCGACTGGTTCCGTAGTTATTTGAGCGGCCGAGGACAGATTGTTCGGGATGGACGACGCTGTTTGCCGGTGTCATGCGGAGTGCCCCAGGGCTCGATTATTGGACCGATTCTCTTTATATTGTTTACCGCCGACCTGCCGTGCTACTTGTCTCACGGAAGACTACCTACGCTGATGACACAGTGCACCTGGACTGCACGTCTCCGGACGGGTTCGGCTTCGATGGTTGAAAAAAAAACAGACTAGAACCACCGTAAAAGAGCTCCAGGCCTGCTTTAGCGCTAATTCACTGAAAAAGAAGTCGGCAACCTTCTACTTCAAAATCGTCGACTCGGCATTACGACCTTCAGAGAAGGTCGTAATGTCGAGTCAAGGTTCTGGGCGTTATTATCGACGCCGGGCTGACTTGGGGTCATGTCGAGTCAAGGTTCTGGGCGTTATTATCGACGCCGGGCTGACTTGGGGGTAATGTCGAGTCAAGGTTCTGGGCGTTATTATCGACGCCGGGCTGACTTGGGGGTAATGTCGAGTCACGGTTCTGGGCGTTATTATCGACGCCGGGCTGACTTGGGGGTAATGTCGAGTCAAGGTTCTGGGCGTTATTATCGACGCCGGGCTGACTTGGGGGTAATGTCGAGTCAAGGTTCTGGGCGTTATTATCGACGCCGTGCTGACTTGGGGGTAATGTCGAGTCAAGGTTCTGGGCGTTATTATCGACGCCGGGCTGACTTGGGGGTAATGTCGAGTCACGGTTCTGGGCGTTATTATCGACGCCGGGCTGACTTGGGGACTTGGGGGTAATGTCGAGTCACGGTTCTGGGCGTTATTATCGACGCCGGGCTGACTTGGGGGTCGCATGTGACGGCTGTAGTCCAGAAATGTAACTGAATTCTTGTAACCCTGTAGAAGTTTCGGCATTACTTCTACAGTGATGTCATCAAAATTATCATTCAGGCCTACGTCTTTCCGCACATCACTTACTGCCTGAGCGTGTTGGCTGCGGCTGCCAAGGGTCAGCTACACAAAATTCAAACAGTGATTAACTTTGCAGCGATGCTCGTCACTGGATTAAAAAAGTATCCTCACAACACACCGGCTCTTGAATCACTGAACTGGCCAAGGATCGAGGCTCTGGTAGTGCGCCGTGACCTTGTCAAAGTGCTTAGCGCGCTGATGCACGATGACTCGCCTGTAGCGATCCGGGAAATGTTCACCCGATGGAGCGATGTGTCGACAAGGCAGACGCGCGCCTATGAGAGAAGTGCCCTGGATGTGGCCAAATGCAACCAGAGTGCATCGCAGCGGGTGTTCTCCCACCGTGCGGCTTTAGCGTGGAGCGCACTCCCGCCATCTAGCCGGAATATGCCCACAGTCAACGCCTTCAAGGCGGCGTTACAGGATATGCCATGCTCTTAATTCAGCCTTCGCATGTTCCTACCGTGCCTCTGATTCGTTTTACTTCGTGGTTTTGCGGGTTTTACTGTGTTTCTTTTTACAATGTATCTGCGTATGGGTTTTGTCCATTTATGTACCCGACGTGGAACAGTAATACCCATACCTATGGAATGTTCCAATAAACTGAACTGAGCTGAACTGAACTCTATGGAATGTTCCAATAAACTGAACTGAACTGAACAGAGCTTACCGGCAGTGCGTGCTCGTTGTAGTTGCGCACAGACACCTTCAGCACCAGCGTCTCGCCCCGTTTCACGGAGTAGGGCAGCGTATAGCTGACGAAGAAGGGCTGGAAGCTGGTGAGGGACGCCGGCGCCGAGATGCCCAGGCCTGCAGTCTCAGAGGTGCAGACGGCGCCAGCCACCCACTCGGTGATGGTGTCAGGAACCTCCTGGTTCAGCGTGACTGTACCGTCCTCACTGCGGTATACACAGGTTAAGAGTCACTTTACCGTCCTCACTGCGTGATATACACAGGTTCAGCGTCACTTTACCGTCCTCACTGGGTGATATACAGGTTCAGCGTCACTTTACCGTCCTCAAAAGTGACGCTGAACCAGTATACTGCGTGATATACAGGTTCAGCGCCACTTTATCGTCCTCACTGCGTGATATACACAGATTCAGCGTCACTTTACCGTCCTCACTGCGTTATATACAGGTTCAGCGTCCCTTTACCGTTCTCACTGCGTTATATACAGGTTCAGCGTCACTTTACCGTCCTCACTGCATGCTATACAGATTCAACGTCACTTTACCGTCCTCACTGCCTTATACAGGTTCAGCGTCACTTTACCGTCCTCACTGCATGCTATACAGATTCAACGTCACTTTACCGTCCTCACTGCCTTATACAGGTTCAGCGTCACTTTACCGTCCTCACTGCATGCTATACAGATTCAGCGTCACTTTACCGTCCTCACTGCATGCTATACAGATTCAGCGTCACTTTACCGTCCTCACTGCGTTATACGCGCACGCACACACACACACACACACACACACACACACACACACACACACACACACACACACACACACACACACACACACACACACACACACACACACACACACACACACACACACACACACACACACACACACACACACACACACACACACACACACACACACACACACACACACACACACACACACACACACACACACACACACACACACACACACACACACACACACACACACACACACACACACACACACACACACACACACACACACACACACACACACACACACACACACACACACACACACACACACACACACACACACACACACACACACACACACACACACACACACACACACACACACACACACACACACACACACACACACACACACACACACACACACACACACACACACACACACACACACACACACACACACACACACACACACACACACACACACACACACACACACACACACACACACACACACACACACACACACACACACACACACACACACACACACACACACACACACACACACACACACACACACACACACACACACACACACACACACACACACACACACACACACACACACACACACACACACACACACACACACACACACACACACACACACACACACACACACACACACACACACACACACACACACACACACACACACACACACACACACACACACACACACACACACACACACACACACACACACACACACACACACACACACACACACACACACACACACACACACACACACACACACACACACACACACACACACACACACACACACACACACACACACACACACACACACACACACACACACACACACACACACACACACACACACACACACACACACACACACACACACACACACACACACACACACACACACACACACACACACACACACACACACACACACACACACACACACACACACACACACACACACACACACACACACACACACACACACACACACACACACACACACACACACACACACACACACACACACACACACACACACACACACACACACACACACACACACACACACACACACACACACACACACACACACACACACACACACACACACACACACACACACACACACACACACACACACACACACACACACACACACACACACACACACACACACACACACACACACACACACACACACACACACACACACACACACACACACACACACACACACACACACACACACACACACACACACACACACACACACACACACACACACACACACACACACACACACACACACACACACACACACACACACACACACACACACACACACACACACACACACACACACACACACACACACACACACACACACACACACACACACACACACACACACACACACACACACACACACACACACACACACACACACACACACACACACACACACACACACACACACACACACACACACACACACACACACACACACACACACACACACACACACACACACACACACACACACACACACACACACACACACACACACACACACACACACACACACACACACACACACACACACACACACACACACACACACACACACACACACACACACACACACACACACACACACACACACACACACACACACACACACACACACACACACACACACACACACACACACACACACACACACACACACACACACACACACACACACACACACACACACACACACACACACACACACACACACACACACACACACACACACACACACACACACACACACACACACACACACACACACACACACACACACACACACACACACACACACACACACACACACACACACACACACACACACACACACACACACACACACACACACACACACACACACACACACACACACACACACACACACACACACACACACACACACACACACACACACACACACACACACACACACACACACACACACACACACACACACACACACACACACACACACACACACACACACACACACACACACACACACACACACACACACACACACACACACACACACGCACACGCACACGCACACGCACACGCACACATATACAAACAAATTCACATGTATACCCTATTGAACAATGCAGGGATATTTTTATTTTCAAGAGCTGCCGCCAAAATCTACCACGAAGTACCTCAACTTTATCACTACCACACGCCTACTGCAACTAGTGGTCTCCTGCTGTGTTACTGCCTGCTGTGTGGGCTGTGTATGTGTGACCGTGACGGTGTGATGTGTGCTGTGTGCTGTGTGACTGACCTGACTCTGGCTGCCAGTCTGCTGCTGTGTGACTGACCGACTGACCTGACTGTGGCTGTTAATCTGCTGCTGTGTGACTGACTGACCTGACTGTGGCTGTCAGTCTGCTGCTGTGTGACTGTCCTGGCTGTGGCTGTCAGCCTGCTGCTGTGTGACTGACTGACCTGACTGTGTCTGCCAGTCTGCTGTGTGACTGACTGACCTGACCTGACTGTGGCTGTCAGTCTGCTGCTGTGTGACTGACTGACCTGACCTGACTGTGGCTGTCGGTCTGCTGCTGTGTGACTGACTAACCTGACTGTTGCTGCCAGTCTGCTGCGGTGTGACTGACCTGACTGTGGCTGTCAGTCTGCTGCTGTGTGACTGACTGACCTGACTGTGACTGTCAGTCTGCTGCTGTGTGACTGACTGACTGACCTGACTGTGGCTGTCGGTCTGCTGCTGTGTGACTGACTGACCTGACTGTGGCTGTCAGTC
Source organism: Chirona hameri (assembly GCA_036785665.1). NCBI lineage: Eukaryota > Metazoa > Arthropoda > Thecostraca > Balanomorpha > Balanidae > Chirona > Chirona hameri. Next base: position 20,797 of record JAXIVJ010004391.1, on the reverse strand, counting down.
TGATGCTGTGTGACTGACCTGACTGACCTGACTGTGGCTGTTAGTCTGCTGCTGTGTGACTGACCTGACTGTGGCTGACAGTCTGCTGCTGTGTGACTGACTGACCTAGCTGTGGCTGTCAGTCTGCTGCTGTGTGACTGACTGACCAGACTGTTGCTGCCAGTCTGCTGCTGTGTGACTGACTGACTGACCTGACTGTGGCTGTCGGTCTGCTGCTGTGTGACTGACTGACCTGACTGTGGCTGTCATTCTGCTGCTGTGTGACTGACCTGACTGTGGCTGTCAGTCTACTGCTGTGTGACTGACTGACCTGACTGTGACTGTCAGTCTGCTGCTGTGTGACTGACTGACTGACCTGACTGTGGCTGTCGGTCTGCTGCTGTGTGACTGACTGACCTGACTGTGGCTGTCAGTCTGCTGCTGTGTGACTGACCTGACTGACCTGACTGTGGCTGTTAGTCTGCTGCTGTGTGACTGACCTGACTGTGGCTGACAGTCTGCTGCTGTGTGACTGACTGACCTGGCTGTGGCTGTCAGTCTGCTGCTGTGTGACTGACTGACCTGACTGTGGCTGTCAGTCTGCTGCTGTGCGACTGGTCTGACTGTAGCTGCCAGTCTGCTGTGTGACTGACTGACTGACCTGACTGTTGCTGCCAGTCTGCTGCTGTGTGAATGACTGACCTGACTGTGTCTGCCAGTCTGCTGTGTGACTGACTGACCTGACCTGACTGTGGCTGTCAGTCTGCTGCTGCGTGACTGGTCTGACTGTGGCTGCCAGTCTGCTGTGTGACTGACTGACTGACCTGACTGTGGCTGTTAGTCTGCTGCTGTGTGACTGACCTGACTGTGGCTGTCAGTCTGCTGCTGTGTGACTGACTGACCTGACTGTGGCTGTCAGTCTGCTGCTGTGTGACTGACTGACCTGACTGTGGCTGTCAGTCTGCTGCTGTGTGACTGACTGACCTGACTGTGACTGTCAGTCTGCTGCTGTGTGACTGACTGACTGACCTGACTGTGGCTGTCGGTCTGCTGCTGTGTGACTGACTGACCTGACTGTGGCTGTCAGTCTGATGCTGTGTGACTGACCTGACTGACCTGACTGTGGCTGTTAGTCTGCTGCTGTGTGACTGACCTGACTGTGGCTGACAGTCTGCTGCTGTGTGACTGACTGACCTGGCTGTGGCTGTCAGTCTGCTGCTGTGTGACTGACTGACCAGACTGTTGCTGCCAGTCTGCTGCTGTGTGACTGAATGACTGACCTGACTGTGGCTGTCGGTCTGCTGCTGTGTGACTGACTGACCTGACTGTGGCTGTCAGTCTGCTGCTGTGTGACTGACCTGACTGTGGCTGTCAGTCTGCTGCTGTGTGACTGACTGACCTGACTGTGACTGTCAGTCTGCTGCTGTGTGACTGACTGACTGACCTGACTGTGGCTGTCGGTCTGCTGCTGTGTGACTGACTGACCTGACTGTGGCTGTCAGTCTGCTGCTGTGTGACTGACCTGACTGACCTGACTGTGGCTGTTAGTCTGCTGCTGTGTGACTGACCTGACTGTGGCTGACAGTCTGCTGCTGTGTGACTGACTGGCCTGGCTGTGGCTGTCAGTCTGCTGCTGTGTGACTGACTGACCTGACTGTGGCTGTCAGTCTGCTGCTGTGCGACTGGTCTGACTGTAGCTGCCAGTCTGCTGTGTGACTGACTGACTGACCTGACTGTTGCTGCCAGTCTGCTGCTGTGTGAATGACTGACCTGACTGTGTCTGCCAGTCTGCTGTGTGACTGACTGACCTGACCTGACTGTGGCTGTCAGTCTGCTGCTGCGTGACTGGTCTGACTGTGGCTGCCAGTCTGCTGTGTGACTGACTGACTGACCTGACTGTGGCTGTTAGTCTGCTGCTGTGTGACTGACTGACCTGACTGTGGCTGTCAGTCTGCTGCTGTGTGACTGACTGACCTGACTGTGGCTGTCAGTCTGCTGCTGTGTGACTGACTGACCTGACTGTGGCTGTCAGTCTGCTGCTGTGTGACTGACTGACCTGACTGTGGCTGTCAGTCTGCTGCTGTGTGACTGACTGACTGACTGACCTGACTGTGGCTGTCAGTCTGCTGCTGTGTGACTGACTGACCTGACTGTGTATGCCAGTCTGCTTCTGTGTGACTGACTGACTGACCTGACTGTGTCTGTCAGTCTGCTGCTGTGTGATTGACTGGCCTGACTGTGTCTGCCAGTCCGCTGTGTGACTGACTGACCTGACCTGACTGTGGCTGTCAGTCTGCTGCTGCGTGACTGACCTGACTGTGGCTGCCAGTCTGCTGCTGTGTGACTGACTGACCTGAATGTGGCTCTCGGTCTGCTGCTGTGTGACTGACCTGACTGTGGCTGTCAGTCTGCTGCTGTGTGACTGACTGACCTGACTGTGGCTGTCAGTCTGCTGCTGTGTGACTGACTGACCTGACTGTGGCTGTCGGTCTGCTGCTGTGTGACTGACCTGACTGTGGCTGTCAGTCTGCTGTTGTGTGACTGACTGACCTGACTGTGGCTGTCAGTCTGCTGCTGTGTGACTGACTGACCTGAATGTGGCTGCCAGTCTGCTGCTGTGTGACTGGTCTGACTGTAGCTGCCAGTCTGCTGTGTGACTGACCTGACTGTGGCTGTCAGTCTGCTGCTGTGTGACTGACTGACCTGACTGTGGCTGTCAGTCTGCTGCTGTGTGACTGACTGACCTGACTGTGGCTGTTAATCTGCTGCTGTGTGACTGACTGACCTGACTGTGGCTGTCGGTCTGCTGCTGTGTGACTGACTGACCTGACTGTGGCTGTCAGTCTGCTGCTGTGTGACTGACTGACTGACCTGACTGTGGCTGTCAGTCTGCTGCTGTGTGACTGACTGACTGACCTGACTGTGGCTGTCAGTCTGCTGCTGTGTGACTGACTGACTGACCTGACTGTGGCTGTCAGTCTGCTGCTGCGTGACTGACTGACCTGACTGTGGCTGTCAGTCTGCTGCTGTGTGACTGACTGACTGACCTGACTGTGGCTGTCAGTCTGCTGCTGTGTGACTGACTGACTGACCTGACTGTGGCTGTCAGTCTGCTGCTGTGTGACTGACTGACCTGACTGTGGCTGTCAGTCTGCTGCTGTGTGACTGACTGACTGACCTGACTGTGGCTGTCAGTTTGCTGCTGTGTGACTGACTGACCTGACTGTTGCTGTCAGTCTGCTGCTGTGTGACTGACTGACCTGACTGTGGCTGTCAGTCTGCTGCTGTGTGACTGACTGACCTGACTGTGGCTGTCAG
>JAXIVJ010004391.1:0-10000 GCA_036785665.1 Chirona hameri | reverse complement strand
CAGACAGACAGACAGACAGACAGACAGACAGACAGACAGACAGACACATATACACATATACACATATACACATATACACATATACACATATACACATATACACATATACACATATACACATATACACATATACACATATACACATATACACATATACACATATACACATATACACATATACACATATACACATATACACATATACACATATACACATATACACATATACACATATACACATATACACATATACACATATACACATATACACATATACACATATACACATATACACATATACACATATACACATATACACATATACACATATACACATATACACATATACACATATACACATATACACATATACACATATACACATATACACATATACACATATACACATATACACATATACACATATACACATATACACATATACACATATACACATATACACATATACACATATACACATATACACATATACACATATACACATATACACATATACACATATACACATATACACATATACACATATACACATATACACATATACACATATACACATATACACATATACACATATACACATATACACATATACACATATACACATATACACATATACACATATACACATATACACATATACACATATACACATATACACATATACACATATACACATATACACATATACACATATACACATATACACATATACACATATACACATATACACATATACACATATACACATATACACATATACACATATACACATATACACATATACACATATACACATATACACATATACACATATACACATATACACATATACACATATACACATATACACATATACACATATACACATATACACATATACACATATACACATATACACATATACACATATACACATATACACATATACACATATACACATATACACATATACACATATACACATATACACATATACACATATACACATATACACATATACACATATACACATATACACATATACACATATACACATATACACATATACACATATACACATATACACATATACACCTATACACCTATACACCTATACACCTATACACATATACACATATACACATATACACATATACACATATACACATATACACATATACACATATACACATATACACATATACACATATACACATATACACATATACACATATACACATATACACATATACACATATACACATATACACATATACACATATACACATATACACATATACACATATACACATATACACATATACACATATACACATATACACATATACACATATACACATATACACATATACACAGATACACAGATACACAGATACACAGATACACATATACACATATACACATATACACATATACACATATACACATATACACATATACACATATACACATATACACATATACACATATACACATATACACATATACACATATACACATATACACATATACACATATACACATATACACATATACACATATACACATATACACATATACACATATACACATATACACATATACACATATACACATATACACATATACACATATACACATATACACATATACACATATACACATATACACATATACACATATACACATATACACATATACACATATACACATATACACATATACACATATACACATATACACATATACACATATACACATATACACATATACACATATACACATATACACATATACACATATACACATATACACATATACACATATACACATATACACATATACACATATACACATATACACATATACACATATACACATATACACATATACACATATACACATATACACATATACACATATACACATATACACATATACACATATACACATATACACATATACACATATACACATATACACATATACACATATACACATATACACATATACACATATACACATATACACATATACACATATACACATATACACATATACACATATACACATATACACATATACACATATACACATATACACATATACACATATACACATATACACATATACACATATACACATATACACATATACACATATACACATATACACATATACACATATACACATATACACATATACACATATACACATATACACATATACACATATACACATATACACATATACACATATACACATATACACATATACACATATACACATATACACATATACACATATACACATATACACATATACACATATACACATATACACATATACACATATACACATATACACATATACACATATACACATATACACATATACACATATACACATATACACATATACACATATACACATATACACATATACACATATACACATATACACATATACACATATACACATATACACATATACACATATACACATATACACATATACACATATACACATATACACATATACACATATACACATATACACATATACACATATACACATATACACATATACACATATACACATATACACATATACACATATACACATATACACATATACACATATACACATATACACATATACACATATACACATATACACATATACACATATACACATATACACATATACACATATACACATATACACATATACACATATACACATATACACATATACACATATACACATATACACATATACACATATACACATATACACATATACACATATACACATATACACATATACACATATACACATATACACATATACACATATACACATATACACATATACACATATACACATATACACATATACACATATACACATATACACATATACACATATACACATATACACATATACACATATACACATATACACATATACACATATACACATATACACATATACACATATACACATATACACATATACACATATACACATATACACATATACACATATACACATATACACATATACACATATACACATATACACATATACACATATACACATATACACATATACACATATACACATATACACATATACACATATACACATATACACATATACACATATACACATATACACATATACACATATACACATATACACATATACACATATACACATATACACATATACACATATACACATATACACATATACACATATACACATATACACATATACACATATACACATATACACATATACACATATACACATATACACATATACACATATACACAAATACACATATACACATATACACATATACACATATACACATATACACATATACACATATACACATATACACATATACACATATACACATATACACATATACACATATACACATATACACATATACACATATACACATATACACATATACACATATACACATATACACATATACACATATACACATATACACATATACACATATACACATATACACATATACACATATACACATATACACATATACACATATACACATATACACATATACACATATACACATATACACATATACACATATACACATATACACATATACACATATACACATATACACATATACACATATACACATATACACATATACACATATACACAACACACACACACACACACACACACACACACACACACACACACACACACACACACACACACACACACACACACACACACACACACACACACACACACACACACACACACACACACACACACACACACACACACACACACACACACACACACACACACACCTACACACACACACACACACCTACACACACACCTACACACACACACACACACCTACACACACACACACACACCTACACACACACACACACACACACACACACACCTACACACACACACACACACACACACACACACACACACACAACACACACACACACACACCGACACACACCGACACACCGACACACCGACACACCGACACACCGACACACCGACACACCGACACACCGACACACCGACACACCGACACACCGACACACCGACACACCGACACACCGACACACCGACACACCGACACACCGACACACCGACACACCGACACACCGACACACCGACACACCGACACACCGACACACCGACACACCGACACACCGACACACCGACACACCGACACACCGACACACCGACACACCGACACACCGACACACCGACACACCGACACACCGACACACCGACACACCGACACACCGACACACCGACACACCGACACACCGACACACCGACACACCGACACACCGACACACCGACACACCGACACACCGACACACCGACACACCGACACACCGACACACCGACACACCGACACACCGACACACCGACACACCGACACACCGACCACCGACACACCGACACACAGATACCCAGATACCCAGATACCCAGATACCCAGATACCCAGATACCCAGATACCCAGATACCCAGATACCCAGATACCCAGATACCCAGAGACCCAGAGACCCAGAGACCCAGAGACCCAGAGACCCAGAGACCCAGAGACCCAGAGACCCAGAGACCCAGAGACCCAGAGACCCAGAGACCCAGAGACCCAGAGACCCAGAGACCCAGAGACCCAGAGACCCAGAGACCCAGAGACCCAGAGACCCAGAGACCCAGAGACCCAGAGACCCAGAGACCCAGAGACCCAGAGACCCAGAGACCCAGAGACCCAGAGACCCAGAGACCCAGAGACCCAGAGACCCAGAGACCAGAGACCCAGAGACCCAGAGACCCAGAGACCCAGAGACCCAGAGACCCAGAGACCCAGAGACCCAGAGACCCAGAGACCCAGAGACCCAGAGACCCAGAGACCCAGAGACCCAGAGACCCAGAGACCCAGAGACCCAGAGACCCAGAGACCCAGAGACCCAGAGACCCAGAGACCCAGAGACCCAGAGACCCAGAGACCCAGAGACCCAGAGACCCAGAGACCCAGATACCCAGATACCCAGATACCCAGATACCCAGATACCCAGATACCCAGATACCCAGATACCCAGATACCCAGATACCCAGATACCCAGATACCCAGATACCCAGATACCCAGATACCCAGATACCCAGATACCCAGATACCCAGATACCCAGATACCCAGATACCCAGATACCCAGATACCCAGATACCCAGATACCCAGATACCCAGATACCCAGATACCCAGATACCCAGATACCCAGATACCCAGATACCCAGATACCCAGATACCCAGATACCCAGATACACAGATACACAGATACACAGATACACAGATACACAGATACACAGATACACAGATACACAGATACACAGATACACAGATACACAGATACACAGATACACAGATACACAGATACACAGATACACAGATACACAGATACACAGATACACAGATACACAGATACACAGATACACAGATACACAGATACACAGATACACAGATACACAGATACACAGATACACAGATACACAGATACACAGATACACAGATACACAGATACACAGATACACAGATACACAGATACACAGATACACAGATACACAGATACACAGATACACAGATACACAGATACACAGATACACAGATACACAGATACACAGATACACAGATACACAGATACACAGATACACAGATACACAGATACACAGATACACAGATACACAGATACACAGATACACAGATACACAGATACACAGATACACAGATACACAGATACACAGATACACAGATACACAGATACACAGATACACAGATACACAGATACACAGATACACAGATACACAGATACACAGATACACAGATACACAGATACACAGATACACAGATACACAGATACACAGATACACAGATACACAGATACACAGATACACAGATACACAGATACACAGATACACAGATACACAGATACACAGATACACAGATACACAGATACACAGATACACAGATACACAGATACACAGATACACAGATACACAGATACACAGATACACAGATACACAGATACACAGATACACAGATACACAGATACACAGATACACAGATACACAGATACACAGATACACAGATACACAGATACACAGATACACAGATACACAGATACACAGATACACAGATACACAGATACACAGATACACAGATACACAGATACACAGATACACAGATACACAGATACACAGATACACAGATACACAGATACACAGATACACAGATACACAGATACACAGATACACAGATACACAGATACACAGATACACAGATACACAGATACACAGATACACAGATACACAGATACACAGATACACAGATACACAGATACACAGATACACAGATACACAGATACACAGATACACAGATACACAGATACACAGATACACAGATACACAGATACACAGATACACAGATACACAGATACACAGATACACAGATACACAGATACACAGATACACAGATACACAGATACACAGATACACAGATACACAGATACACAGATACACAGATACACAGATACACAGATACACAGATACACAGATACACAGATACACAGATACACAGATACACAGATACACAGATACACAGATACACAGATACACATATATACATATATACATATATACATATATACATATATACATATATACATATATACATATATACATATATACATATATACATATATACATATATACATATATACATATATACATATATACATATATACATATATACATATATACATATATACATATATACATATATACATATATACATATATACATATATACATATATACATATATACATATATACATATATACATATATACATATATACATATATACATATATACATATATACATATATACATATATACATATATACATACATACATACATACATACATATATACATATATACATATATACATATATACATATATACATATATACATATATACATATATACATATATACATATATACATATATACATATATACATATATACATATATACATATATACATATATACATATATACATATATACATATATACATATATACATATATACATATATACATATATACATATATACATATATACATATATACATATATACATATATACATATATACATATATACATATATACATATATACATATATACATATATACATATATACATATATACATATATACATATATACATATATACATATATACATATATACATATATACATATATACATATATACATATATACATATATACATATATACATATATACATATATACATATATACATATATACATATATATATACATATATACATATATACATATATACATATATACATATATACATATATACATATATACATATATACATATATACATATATACATATATACATATATACATATATACATATATACATATATACATATATACATCTATACATCTATACATCTATACATCTATACATCTATACATCTATACATCTATACATCTATACATCTATACATCTATACATCTATACATCTATACATCTATACATCTATACATCTATACATCTATACATCTATACATCTATACATCTATACATCTATACATATATACATATATACATATACATATATACATATATACATATATACATATATACATATATACATATATACATATATACATATATACATATATACATATATACATATATACATATATACATATATACATATATACATATATACATATATACATATATACATATATACATATATACATATATACATATATACATATATACATATATACATATATACATATATACATATACATATATACATATATACATATATACATATATACATATATACATATATACATATATACATATATACATATATACATATATACATATATACATATATACATATATACATATATACATATATACATATATACATATATACATATATACATATATACATATATACATATATACATATATACATATATACATATATACATATATACATATATACATATATACATATATACATATATACATATATACATATATAATATACATATATACATATATACATATATACATATATACATATATACATATATACATATATACATATATACATATATACATATATACATATATACATATATACATATATACATATATACATATATACATATATACATATATACATATATACATATATACATATATACATATATACATATATACATATATACATATATACATATATACATATATACATATATACATATATACATATATACATATATACATATATACATATATACATATATACATATATACATATATACATATATACATATATACATATATACATATATACATATATACATATATACATATATACATATATACATATATACATATATACATATATACATATATACATATATACATATATACATATATACATATATACATATATACATATATACATATATACATATATACATATATACATATATACATATATACATATATACATATATACATATATACATATATACATATATACATATATACATATATACATATATACATATATACATATATACATATATACATATATACATATATACATATATACATATATACATATATACATATATACATATATACATATATACATATATACATATATACATATATACATATATACATATATACATATATACATATATACATATATACATATATACATATATACATATATACATATATACATATATACATATATACATATATACATATATACATATATACATATATACATATATACATATATACATATATACATATATACATATATACATATATACATATATACATATATACATATATACATATATACATATATACATATATACATATATACATATATACATATATACATATATACATATATACATATATACATATATACATATATACATATATACATATATACATATATACATATATACATATATACATATATACATATATACATATATACATATATACATATATACATATATACATATATACATATATACATATATACATATATACATATATACATATATACATATATACATATATACATATATACATATATACATATATACATATATACATATATACATATATACATATATACATATATACATATATACATATATACATATATACATATATACATATATACATATATACATATATACATATATACATATATACATATATACATATATACATATATACATATATACATATATACATATATACATATATACATATATACATATATACATATATACATATATACATATATACATATATACATATATACATATATACATATATACATATATACATATATACATATATACATATATACATATATACATATATACATATATACATATATACATATATACATATATACATATATACATATATACATATATACATATATACATATATACATATATACATATATACATATATACATATATACATATATACATATATACATATATACATATATACATATATACATATATACATATATACATATATACATATATACATATATACATATATACATATATACATATATACATATATACATATATACATATATACATATATACATATATACATATATACATATATACATATATACATATATACATATATACATATATACATATATACATATATACATATATACATATATACATATACATATATACATATATACATATACATATATACATATATACATATATACATATATATATATATATAT
>JAXIVJ010004390.1:72500-75000 GCA_036785665.1 Chirona hameri | reverse complement strand
GTAGTATGCCCGGAGGCGGTGTTGTATGCCCGGAGGCGGTGTGGTATGCCCGGAGGCGGTACAACACCGCCTCCGGGCATGATGATGATAATGATGATGATGATGATGATGATGATGATGATGATGATGATGATGATGATGATGATGATGATGATGATGATGATGATGATGATGATGATGATGATGATGATGATGATGATGATGATGATGATGATGATGATGATGATGATGATGAAGATGATGATGATGATGATGATGATGATGATGTTGCTGATGATGATGTTGCTGATGATGATGTTGCTGATGATGATGTTGTTGATGATGTTGCTGATGATGTTGCTGATGATGTTGCTGATGATGTTGCTGATGATGTTGATGATGATGTTGATGATGATGTTGATGATGATGTTGATGATGATGTTGATGATGATGTTGATGATGATGTTGATGATGATGTTGATGATGATGTTGATGTTGATGACGATGTTAATGATGATGTTGATGATGATGTTGATGATGATGTTGCTGATGATGTTGCTGATGATGTTGCTGATGATGTTGCTGGTAATGTTGCTGATGATGTTGCTGATGATGTTGCTGATGATGTTGCTGATGATGACGTGAGACGGTGTGGTATGCCCGTTTGCGGTGTTGTATGCCCGGAGGCGGTGTTGTATGCCCGGAGGCGGTGTGGTATGCCCGGAAGCGGTGTTGTATGCCCGGAGGCGGTGTTGTATGCCCGGAGGCGGTGTAGTATGCCCGGAGGCGGTGTAGTATGCCCGGAGGCGGTGTTGTATGCCCGGAGGCGGTGTGGTATGCCCGGAGGCGGTGTAGTATGCCCGGAGGCGGTGTTGTATGCCCGGAGGCGGTGTGGTATGCCCGGAGGCGGTACAACACCGCCTCCGGGCATGATGATGATAATGATGATGATGATGATGATGATGATGATGATGATGATGATGATGATGATGATGATGATGATGATGATGATGATGATGATGATGATGATGATGATGATGATGATGATGATGATGATGATGATGATGATGATGATGATGATGATGATGATGATGATGATGATGATGATGATGATGATGATGATGATGATGATGATGATGATGATGATGATGATGTTGCTGATGATGATGTTGCTGATGATGATGTTGCTGATGATGATGTTGTTGATGATGTTGCTGATGATGTTGCTGATGATGTTGCTGATGATGTTGCTGATGATGTTGATGATGATGTTGATGATGATGTTGATGATGATGTTGATGATGATGTTGATGATGATGTTGCTGATGATGTTGCTGATGATGTTGCTGATGATGTTGCTGATGATGTTGCTGATGATGTTGCTGGTGATGTTGCTGATGATGTTGCTGATGATGTTGCTGATGATGACGTGAGACGGTGTGGTATGCCCGGAGGCGGTGTTGTATGCCCGGAGGCGGTGTGGTATGCCCGGAGGCGGTGTTGTATGCCCGGAGGCGGTGTTGTATGCCCTGAGGCGGTCTGGTATGCCCGGAGGCGGTGTAGTATGCCCGGAGGCGGTGTTGTATGCCCGGAGGCGGTGTGGTATGCCCGGAGGCGGTGCAGTATGCCCGGAGGCGGTGTTGTATGCCCGGAGGCGGTGTGGTATGCCCGGAGGCGGTGTAGTATGCCCGGAGGCGGTGTTGTATGCCCGGAGGCGGTGTGGTATGCCCGGAGGCGGTGTAGTATGCCCGGAGGCGGTGTTGTATGCCCGGAGGCGGTGTGGTATGCCCGGAGGCGGTACAACACCGCCTCCGGGCATTATGATGATAATGATGATGATGATGATGATGATGATGATGATGATGATGATGATGATGATGATGATGATGATGATGATGATGATGATGATGATGATGATGATGATGATGATGATGATGATGATGATGATGATGATGATGATGATGATGATGATGATGATGATGATGATGATGATGATGATGATGATGATGATGATGATGATGATGTTGCTGATGATGATGTTGCTGATGATGATGTTGCTGATGATGATGTTGTTGATGATGTTGCTGATGATGTTGCTGATGATGTTGCTGATGATGTTGCTGATGATGTTGATGATGATGTTGATGATGATGTTGATGATGATGTTGATGATGATGTTGATGATGATGTTGCTGATGATGTTGCTGATGATGTTGCTGATGATGTTGCTGATGATGTTGCTGATGATGTTGCTGATGATGTTGCTGGTGATGTTGCTGATGATGTTGCTGATGATGTTGCTGATGATGACGAGAGACGGTGTGGTATGCCCGGAGGCGGTGTTGTATGCCCGGAGGCGGTGTTGTATGCCCGGAGGCGGTGTGGTATGCCCGGAGGCGGTGTTGTATGCCCGGAGGCGGTGTTGTATGCCCGGAGGCGGTGTGGTATGCCCGGAGGCGGTGTTGTATGCCCGGAGGCGGTGTTGTATGCCCTGAGGCGGTCTGGTATGCCCGGAGGCGGT
>JAXIVJ010004390.1:47500-52500 GCA_036785665.1 Chirona hameri | reverse complement strand
GGAGGCGGTGTAGTATGCCCGGAGGCGGTGTTGTATGCCCGGAGGCGGTGTGGTATGCCCGGAGGCGGTACAACACCGCCTCCGGGCATGATGATGATAATGATGATGATGATGATGATGATGATGATGATGATGATGATGATGATGATGATGATGATGATGATGATGATGATGATGATGATGATGATGATGATGATGATGATGATGATGATGATGATGATGATGATGATGATGATGATGAAGATGATGATGATGATGATGATGATGATGATGTTGCTGATGATGATGTTGCTGATGATGATGTTGCTGATGATGATGTTGTTGATGATGTTGCTGATGATGTTGCTGATGATGTTGCTGATGATGTTGCTGATGATGTTGATGATGATGTTGATGATGATGTTGATGATGATGTTGATGATGATGTTGATGATGATGTTGATGATGATGTTGATGATGATGTTGATGATGATGTTGATGTTGATGACGATGTTAATGATGATGTTGATGATGATGTTGATGATGATGTTGCTGATGATGTTGCTGATGATGTTGCTGATGATGTTGCTGGTAATGTTGCTGATGATGTTGCTGATGATGTTGCTGATGATGTTGCTGATGATGACGTGAGACGGTGTGGTATGCCCGTTTGCGGTGTTGTATGCCCGGAGGCGGTGTTGTATGCCCGGAGGCGGTGTGGTATGCCCGGAGGCGGTGTTGTATGCCCGGAGGCGGTGTTGTATGCCCGGAGGCGGTGTAGTATGCCCGGAGGCGGTGTAGTATGCCCGGAGGCGGTGTTGTATGCCCGGAGGCGGTGTGGTATGCCCGGAGGCGGTGTAGTATGCCCGGAGGCGGTGTTGTATGCCCGGAGGCGGTGTGGTATGCCCGGAGGCGGTACAACACCGCCTCCGGGCATGATGATGATAATGATGATGATGATGATGATGATGATGATGATGATGATGATGATGATGATGATGATGATGATGATGATGATGATGATGATGATGATGATGATGATGATGATGATGATGATGATGATGATGATGATGATGATGATGATGATGATGATGATGATGATGATGATGATGATGATGATGATGATGATGATGATGATGATGATGATGATGATGATGATGTTGCTGATGATGATGTTGCTGATGATGATGTTGCTGATGATGATGTTGCTGATGATGATGTTGTTGATGATGTTGCTGATGATGTTGCTGATGATGTTGCTGATGATGTTGCTGATGATGTTGATGATGATGTTGATGATGATGTTGATGATGATGTTGATGATGATGTTGATGATGATGTTGCTGATGATGTTGCTGATGATGTTGCTGATGATGTTGCTGATGATGTTGCTGATGATGTTGCTGGTGATGTTGCTGATGATGTTGCTGATGATGTTGCTGATGATGACGTGAGACGGTGTGGTATGCCCGGAGGCGGTGTTGTATGCCCGGAGGCGGTGTGGTATGCCCGGAGGCGGTGTTGTATGCCCGGAGGCGGTGTTGTATGCCCTGAGGCGGTCTGGTATGCCCGGAGGCGGTGTAGTATGCCCGGAGGCGGTGTTGTATGCCCGGAGGCGGTGTGGTATGCCCGGAGGCGGTGCAGTATGCCCGGAGGCGGTGTTGTATGCCCGGAGGCGGTGTGGTATGCCCGGAGGCGGTGTAGTATGCCCGGAGGCGGTGTTGTATGCCCGGAGGCGGTGTGGTATGCCCGGAGGCGGTGTAGTATGCCCGGAGGCGGTGTTGTATGCCCGGAGGCGGTGTGGTATGCCCGGAGGCGGTACAACACCGCCTCCGGGCATTATGATGATAATGATGATGATGATGATGATGATGATGATGATGATGATGATGATGATGATGATGATGATGATGATGATGATGATGATGATGATGATGATGATGATGATGATGATGATGATGATGATGATGATGATGATGATGATGATGATGATGATGATGATGATGATGATGATGATGATGATGATGATGATGATGATGATGATGATGATGATGATGATGATGATGATGATGATGTTGCTGATGATGATGTTGCTGATGATGATGTTGCTGATGATGATGTTGTTGATGATGTTGCTGATGATGTTGCTGATGATGTTGCTGATGATGTTGCTGATGATGTTGATGATGATGTTGATGATGATGTTGATGATGATGTTGATGATGATGTTGATGATGATGTTGCTGATGATGTTGCTGATGATGTTGCTGATGATGTTGCTGATGATGTTGCTGATGATGTTGCTGATGATGTTGCTGGTGATGTTGCTGGTGATGTTGCTGATGATGTTGCTGATGATGTTGCTGATGATGACGTGAGACGGTGTGGTATGCCCGGAGGCGGTGTTGTATGCCCGGAGGCGGTGTTGTATGCCCGGAGGCGGTGTGGTATGCCCGGAGGCGGTGTTGTATGCCCGGAGGCGGTGTTGTATGCCCGGAGGCGGTGTGGTATGCCCGGAGGCGGTGTTGGATGCCCGGAGGCGGTGTTGTATGCCCTGAGGCGGTCTGGTATGCCCGGAGGCGGTGTAGTATGCCCGGAGGCGGTGTTGTATGCCCGGAGGCGGTGTGGTATGCCCGGAGGCGGTGCAGTATGCCCGGAGGCGGTGTTGTATGCCCGGAGGCGGTGTTGTATGCCCGGAGGCGGTGTAGTATGCCCGGAGGCGGTGTTGTATGCCCGGAGGCGGTGTGGTATGCCCGGAAGCGGTGTAGTATGCCCGGAGGCGGTGTTGTATGCCCGGAGGCGGTGTGGTATGCCCGGAGGCGGTACAACACCGCCTCCAGGCATGATGATGATAATGATGATGATGATGATGATGATGATGATGATGATGATGATGATGATGATGATGATGATGATGATGATGATGATGATGATGATGATGATGATGATGATGATGATGATGATGATGATGATGATGATGATGATGATTATGATGATGATGATGATGATGATGATGATGATGATGATGATGATGATGATGATGATGATGATGATGATGATGATGTTGCTGATGATGATGTTGCTGATGATGATGTTGCTGATGATGATGTTGTTGATGATGTTGCTGATGATGTTGCTGATGATGTTGCTGATGATGTTGCTGATGATGTTGATGATGATGTTGATGATGATGTTGATGATGATGTTGATGATGATGTTGATGATGATGTTGCTGATGATGTTGCTGATGATGTTGCTGATGATGTTGATGATGATGTTGCTGATGATGTTGCTGATGATGTTGCTGATGATGTTGCTGATGATGTTGCTGATGATGACGTGAGACGGTGTGGTATGCCCGGAGGCGGTGTTGTATGCCCGGAGGCGGTGTTGTATGCCCGGAGGCGGTGTTGTATGCCCGGAGGCGGTGTTGTATGCCCGGAGGCGGTGTAGTATGCCCGGAGGCGGTGTAGTATGCCCGGAGGCGGTGTTGTATGCCCGGAGGCGGTGTGGTATGCCCGGAGGCGGTGTAGTATGCCCGGAGGCGGTGTTGTATGCCCGGAGGCGGTGTGGTATGCCCGGAGGCGGTACAACAACGCCTCCGGGCATGATGATGATAATGATGATGATGATGATGATGATGATGATGATGATGATGATGATGATGATGATGATGATGATGATGATGATGATGATGATGATGATGATGATGATGATGATGATGATGATGATGATGATGATGATGATGATGATGATGATGATGATGATGATGATGATGATGATGATGATGATGATGATGATGATGATGATGATGATGATGATGATGATGATGTTGCTGATGATGATGTTGCTGATGATGATGTTGCTGATGATGATGTTGTTGATGATGTTGCTGATGATGTTGCTGATGATGTTGCTGATGATGTTGCTGATGATGTTGATGATGATGTTGATGATGATGTTGATGATGATGTTGATGATGATGTTGATGATGATGTTGCTGATGATGTTGCTGATGATGTTGCTGATGATGTTGCTGATGATGTTGCTGATGATGTTGCTGGTGATGTTGCTGATGATGTTGCTGATGATGTTGCTGATGATGACGTGAGACGGTGTGGTATGCCCGGAGGCGGTGTTGTATGCCCGGAGGCGGTGTGGTATGCCCGGAGGCGGTGTTGTATGCCCGGAGGCGGTGTTGTATGCCCTGAGGCGGTCTGGTATGCCCGGAGGCGGTGTAGTATGCCCGGAGGCGGTGTTGTATGCCCGGAGGCGGTGTGGTATGCCCGGAGGCGGTGCAGTATGCCCGGAGGCGGTGTTGTATGCCCGGAGGCGGTGTGGTATGCCCGGAGGCGGTGTAGTATGCCCGGAGGCGGTGTTGTATGCCCGGAGGCGGTGTGGTATGCCCGGAGGCGGTGTAGTATGCCCGGAGGCGGTGTTGTATGCCCGGAGGCGGTGTGGTATGCCCGGAGGCGGTACAACACCGCCTCCGGGCATTATGATGATAATGATGATGATGATGATGATGATGATGATGATGATGATGATGATGATGATGATGATGATGATGATGATGATGATGATGATGATGATGATGATGATGATGATGATGATGATGATGATGATGATGATGATGATGATGATGATGATGATGATGATGATGATGATGATGATGATGATGATGATGATGATGTTGCTGATGATGATGTTGCTGATGATGATGTTGCTGATGATGATGTTGTTGATGATGTTGCTGATGATGTTGCTGATGATGTTGCTGATGATGTTGCTGATGATGTTGATGATGATGTTGATGATGATGTTGATGATGATGTTGATGATGATGTTGATGATGATGTTGCTGATGATGTTGCTGATGATGTTGCTGATGATGTTGCTGATGATGTTGCTGATGATGTTGCTGATGATGTTGCTGGTGATGTTGCTGGTGATGTTGCTGATGATGTTGCTGATGATGTTGCTGATGATGACGTGAGACGGTGTGGTATGCCCGGAGGCGG
>JAXIVJ010004390.1:27500-30000 GCA_036785665.1 Chirona hameri | reverse complement strand
GATGTTGCTGATGATGTTGCTGATGATGTTGCTGATGATGACGTGAGACGGTGTGGTATGCCCGGAGGCGGTGTTGTATGCCCGGAGGCGGTGTTGTATGCCCGGAGGCGGTGTGGTATGCCCGGAGGCGGTGTTGTATGCCCGGAGGCGGTGTTGTATGCCCGGAGGCGGTGTGGTATGCCCGGAGGCGGTGTTGTATGCCCGGAGGCGGTGTTGTATGTCCTGAGGCGGTCTGGTATGCCCGGAGGCGGTGTAGTATGCCCGGAGGCGGTGTTGTATGCCCGGAGGCGGTGTTGTATGCCCGGAGGCGGTGTTGTATGCCCGGAGGCGGTGTGGTATGCCCGGAGGCGGTGTTGTATGCCCGGAGGCGGTGTTGTATGTCCTGAGGCGGTCTGTTATGCCCGGAGGCTGTGTAGTATGCCCGGAGGCGGTGTTGTATGCCCGGAGGCGGTGTTGTATGCCCGCAGGCGGTGTAGTATGCCCGGAGGCGGTGTTGTATGCCCGGAGGCGGTGTGGTATGCCCGGAAGCGGTGTAGTATGCCCGGAGGCGGTGTTGTATGCCCGGAGGCGGTGTGGTATGCCCGGAGGCGGTACAACACCGCCTCCAGGCATGATGATGATAATGATGATGATGATGATGATGATGATGATGATGATGATGATGATGATGATGATGATGATGATGATGATGATGATGATGATGATGATGATGATGATGATGATGATGATGATGATGATGATGATGATGATGATGATGATGATGATGTTGCTGATGATGATGTTGCTGATGATGATGTTGCTGATGATGATGTTGTTGATGATGTTGCTGATGATGTTGCTGATGATGTTGCTGATGATGTTGATGATGATGTTAATGATGATGTTGATGATGATGTTGATGATGATGTTGCTGATGATGTTGCTGATGATGTTGCTGATGATGTTGCTGGTGATGTTGCTGATGATGTTGCTGATGATGTTGCTGATGATGTTGCTGATGATGACGTGAGACGGTGTGGTATGCCCGTTTGCGGTGTTGTATGCCCGGAGGCGGTGTTGCATGCCCGGAGGCGGTGTGGTATGCCCGGAGGCGGTGTTGTATGCCCGGAGGCGGTGTTGTATGCCCGGAGGCGGTGTAGTATGCCCGGAGGCGGTGTAGTATGCCCGGAGGCGGTGTTGTATGCCCGGAGGCGGTGTGGTATGCCCGGAGGCGGTGTAGTATGCCCGGAGGCGGTGTTGTATGCCCGGAGGCGGTGTGGTATGCCCGGAGGCGGTACAACACCGCCTCCGGGCATGATGATGATAATGATGATGATGATGATGATGATGATGATGATGATGATGATGATGATGATGATGATGATGATGATGATGATGATGATGATGATGATGATGATGATGATGATGATGATGATGATGATGATGATGATGATGATGATGATGATGATGATGATGATGATGATGATGATGATGATGATGATGATGATGATGATGATGTTGCTGATGATGATGTTGCTGATGATGATGTTGCTGATGATGATGTTGTTGATGATGTTGCTGATGATGTTGCTGATGATGTTGCTGATGATGTTGCTGATGATGTTGATGATGATGTTGATGATGATGTTGATGATGATGTTGATGATGATGTTGATGATGATGTTGCTGATGATGTTGCTGATGATGTTTCTGATGATGTTGCTGATGATGTTGCTGGTGATGTTGCTGATGATGTTGCTGATGATGTTGCTGATGATGACGTGAGACGGTGTGGTATGCCCGGAGGCGGTGTTGTATGCCCGGAGGCGGTGTTGTATGCCCGGAGGCGGTGTGGTATGCCCGGAGGCGGTGTTGTATGCCCGGAGGCGGTGTTGTATGCCCGGAGGCGGTGTGGTATGCCCGGAGGCGGTGTTGTATGCCCGGAGGCGGTGTTGTATGTCCTTAGGCGGTCTGGTATGCCCGGAGGCGGTGTAGTATGCCCGGAGGCGGTGTTGTATGCCCGGAGGCGGTGTGGTATGCCCGGAGGCGGTGCAGTATGCCCGGAGGCGGTGTTGTATGCCCGGAGGCGGTGTGGTATGCCCGGAGGCGGTGTAGTATGCCCGGAGGCGGTGTTGTATGCCCGGAGGCGGTGTTGTATGCCCGCAGGCGGTGTAGTATGCCCGGAGGCGGTGTTGTATGCCCGGAGGCGGTGTGGTATGCCCGGAAGCGGTGTAGTATGCCCGGAGGCGGTGTTGTATGCCCGGAGGCGGTGTGGTATGCCCGGAGGCGGTACAACACCGCCTCCAGGCATGATGATGATAATGATGATGATGATGATGATGATGATGATGATGATGATGATGATGATGATGATGATGATGATGATGATGATGATGATGATGATGATGATGATGATGATGATGATGATGATGATGATGATGATGATGATGATGATGATGATGATGATGATGATGATGTTGCTGATGATGATGTTGCTGATGATGATGTTGCTGATGATGAT
>JAXIVJ010004390.1:5000-22500 GCA_036785665.1 Chirona hameri | reverse complement strand
CTGATGATGTTGCTGATGATGTTGCTGATGATGACGTGAGACGGTGTGGTATGCCCGTTTGCGGTGTTGTATGCCCGGAGGCGGTGTTGCATGCCCGGAGGCGGTGTGGTATGCCCGGAGGCGGTGTTGTATGCCCGGAGGCGGTGTGGTATGCCCGGAGGCGGTGTAGTATGCCCGGAGGCGGTGTTGTATGCCCGGAGGCGGTGTGGTATGCCCGGAGGCGGTGTAGTATGCCCGGAGGCGGTGTTGTATGCCCGGAGGCGGTGTGGTATGCCCGGAGGCGGTACAACACCGCCTCCGGGCATGATGATGATAATGATGATGATGATGATGATGATGATGATGATGATGATGATGATGATGATGATGATGATGATGATGATGATGATGATGATGATGATGATGATGATGATGATGATGATGATGATGGTGATGATGATGATGATGATGTTGCTGATGATGATGTTGCTGATGATGATGTTGCTGATGATGATTTTGTTGATGATGTTGCTGATGATGTTGCTGATGATGTTGCTGATGATGTTGCTGATGATGTTGATGATGATGTTGATGATGATGTTGATGATGATGTTGATGATGATGTTGATGATGATGTTGATGATGATGTTGATGATGATGTTGATGATGATGTTGATGATGATGTTGATGTTGATGATGATGTTAATGATGATGTTGATGATGATGTTGATGATGATGTTGCTGATGATGTTGCTGATGATGTTGCTGATGATGTTGCTGGTGATGTTGCTGATGATGTTGCTGATGATGTTGCTGATGATGTTGCTGATGATGACGTGAGACGGTGTGGTATGCCCGTTTGCGGTGTTGTATGCCCGGAGGCGGTGTTGCATGCCCGGAGGCGGTGTGGTATGCCCGGAGGCGGTGTTGTATGCCCGGAGGCGGTGTTGTATGCCCGGAGGCGGTGTAGTATGCCCGGAGGCGGTGTAGTATGCCCGGAGGCGGTGTTGTATGCCCGGAGGCGGTGTGGTATGCCCGGAGGCGGTGTAGTATGCCCGGAGGCGGTGTTGTATGCCCGGAGGCGGTGTGGTATGCCCGGAGGCGGTACAACACCGCCTCCGGGCATGATGATGATAATGATGATGATGATGATGATGATGATGATGATGATGATGATGATGATGATGATGATGATGATGATGATGATGATGATGATGATGATGATGATGATGATGATGATGATGATGATGATGATGATGATGATGATGATGATGATGATGATGATGATGATGTTGCTGATGATGATGTTGCTGATGATGATGTTGCTGATGATGATGTTGTTGATGATGTTGCTGATGATGTTGCTGATGATGTTGCTGATGATGTTGCTGATGATGTTGATGATGATGTTGATGATGATGTTGATGATGATGTTGATGATGATGTTGATGATGATGTTGCTGATGATGTTGCTGATGATGTTGCTGATGATGTTGCTGATGATGTTGCTGGTGATGTTGCTGATGATGTTGCTGATGATGTTGCTGATGATGACGTGAGACGGTGTGGTATGCCCGGAGGCGGTGTTGTATGCCCGGAGGCGGTGTTGTATGCCCGGAGGCGGTGTGGTATGCCCGGAGGCGGTGTTGTATGCCCGAGGCGGTGTTGTATGCCCGGAGGGCGGTGTGGTATGCCCGGAGGCGGTGTTGTATGCCCGGAGGCGGTGTTGTATGGCCTGAGGCGGTCTGGTATGCCCGGAGGCGGTGTAGTATGGCCCGGAGGCGGTGTTGTATGCCCGGAGGCGGTGTTGTATGCCCGGAGGCGGTGTTGTATGCCCGGAGGGCGGTGTGGTATGCCCGGAGGCGGTGTTGTATGCCCGGAGGCGGTGTTGTATGTCCTGAGGCGGTCTGGTATGCCCGGAGGCGGTGTAGTATGCCCGGAGGCGGTGTTGTATGCCCGGAGGCGGTGTTGTATGCCCGCAGGCGGTGTAGTATGCCCGGAGGCGGTGTTGTATGCCCGGAGGGCGGTGTGGTATGCCCGGAAGCGGTGTAGTATGCCCGGAGGCGGTGTTGTATGCCCGGAGGCGGTGTGGTATGCCGGAGGCGGTACAACACCGCCTCCAGGCATGATGATGATAATGATGATGATGATGATGATGATGATGATGATGATGATGATGATGATGATGATGATGATGATGATGATGATGATGATGATGATGATGATGATGATGATGATGATGATGATGATGATGATGATGATGATGATGATGATGTTGCTGATGATGATGTTGCTGATGATGATGTTGCTGATGATGATGTTGTTGATGATGTTGCTGATGATGTTGCTGATGATGTTGCTGATGATGTTGATGATGATGTTAATGATGATGTTGATGATGATGTTGATGATGATGTTGCTGATGATGTTGCTGATGATGTTGCTGATGATGTTGCTGGTGATGTTGCTGATGATGTTGCTGATGATGTTGCTGATGATGTTGCTGATGATGACGTGAGACGGGTGTGGTATGCCCGTTTGCGGTGTTGTATGCCCGGAGGCGGTGTTGCATGCCCGGAGGCGGTGTGGTATGCCCGGAGGCGGTGTTGTATGCCCGGAGGCGGTGTTGTATGCCCGGAGGCGGTGTAGTAATGCCCGGAGGCGGTGTAGTATGCCCGAGGCGGTGTTGTATGCCCGGAGGCGGTGTGGTATGCCCGGAGGCGGTGTAGTATGCCCGGAGGCGGTGTTGTATGCCCGGAGGCGGTGTGGTATGCCCGGAGGGCGGTACAACACCGCCTCCGGGCATGATGATGATAATGATGATGATGATGATGATGATGATGATGATGAGGATGATGATGATGATGATGATGATGATGATGATGATGATGATGATGATGATGATGATGATGATGATGATGATGATGATGATGATGATGATGATGATGATGATGATGATGATGATGATGATGATGATGATGATGATGATGATGATGATGATGATGATGAGGATGATGATGATGATGATGATGATGATGATGATGATGATGGTGATGATGATGATGATGATGTTGCTGATGATGATGTTGCAGATGATGATGTTGCTGATGATGATTTTGTTGATGATGTTGCTGATGATGTTGCTGATGATGTTGCTGATGATGTTGCTGATGATGTTGATGATGATGTTGATGATGATGTTGATGATGATGTTGATGATGATGTTGATGATGATGTTGATGATGATGTTGATGATGATGTTGATGATGATGTTGATGATGATGTTGATGTTGATGATGATGTTAATGATGATGTTGATGATGATGTTGATGATGATGTTGCTGATGATGTTGCTGATGATGTTGCTGATGATGTTGCTGGTGATGTTGCTGATGATGTTGCTGGTGATGTTGCTGATGATGTTGCTGATGATGTTGCTGATGATGACGTGAGACGGTGTGGTATGCCCGGAGGCGGTGTTGTATGCCCGGAGGCGGTGTTGTATGCCCGGAGGCGGTGTGGTATGCCCGGAGGCGGTGTTGTATGCCCGGAGGCGGTGTTGTATGCCCGGAGGCGGTGTGGTATGCCCGGAGGCGGTGTTGTATGCCCGGAGGCGGTGTTGTATGCCCTGAGGCGGTCTGGTATGCCCGGAGGCGGTGTAGTATGCCCGGAGGCGGTGTTGTATGCCCGGAGGCGGTGTGGTATGCCCGGAGGCGGTGCAGTATGCCCGGAGGCGGTGTTGTATGCCCGGAGGCGGTGTTGTATGCCCGGAGGCGGTGTAGTATGCCCGGAGAAGGTGTTGTATGCCCGGAGGCGGTGTGGTATGCCCGGGAAGCGGTGTAGTATGCCCGGAGGCGGTGTTGTATGCCCGGAGGCGGTGTGGTATGCCCGGAGGCGGTACAACACCGCCTCCAGGCATGATGATGATAATGATGATGATGATGATGATGATGATGATGATGATGATGATGATGATGATGATGATGATGATGATGATGATGATGATGATGATGATGATGATGATGATGATGATGAGGATGATGATGATGATGATGATGATGATGATGATGATGATGATGATGATGATGATGATGATAATGATGATGATGATGATGATGATGATGATGATGATGTTGCTGATGATGATGTTGCTGATGATGATGTTGCTGATGATGATGTTGTTGATGATGTTGCTGATGATGTTGCTGATGATGTTGCTGATGATGTTGCTGATGATGTTGATGATGATGGTTGGATGATGATGTTGATGATGATGTTGATGATGATGTTGATGATGATGTTGATGATGATGTTGCTGATGATGTTGCTGATGATGTTGCTGATGATGTTGCTGATGATGTTGCTGGTGATGTTGCTGATGATGTTGATGATGATGTTGCTGATGATGACGTGAGACGGTGTGGTATGCCCGGAGGCGGTGTTGTATGCCCGGAGGCGGTGTGGTATGCCCGGAGGCGGTGTTGTATGCCCGGAGGCGGTGTTGTATGCCCGGAGGCGGTGTGGTATGCCCGAGGCGGTGTTGTATGCCCGGAGGCGGTGTTGTATGCCCTGAGGCGGTCTGGTATGCCCGGAGGCGGTGTAGTATGCCCGGAGGCGGTGTTGTATGCCCGGAGGCGGTGTGGTATGCCCGGAGGCGGTGCAGTATGCCCGGAGGCGGTGTTGTATGCCCGGAGGCGGTGTGGTATGCCCGGAGGCGGTGTAGTATGCCCGGAGGCGGTGTTGTATGCCCGGAGGCGGTGTGGTATGCCCGGAGGCGGTGTAGTATGCCCGGAGGCGGTGTTGTATGCCCGGGAGGCGGTGTGGTATGCCCGGAGGCGGTACAACACCGCCTCCGGGCATGATGATGATAATGATGATGATGATGATGATGATGATGATGATGATGATGATGATGATGATGATGATGATGATGATGATGATGATGATGATGATGATGATGATGATGATGATGATGATGATGATGATGATGATGATGATGATGATGATGATGGTGATGATGATGATGATGATGTTGCTGATGATGATGTTGCTGATGATGATGTTGCTGATGATGATTTTTGGTTGATGATGTTGCTGATGATGTTGCTGATGATGTTGCTGATGATGTTGCTGATCATCATCAGCAACATCATCAGCAACATCATCAGGCAACATCATCAGCAACATCATCAACAAAATCATCATCAGCAACATCATCATCAGCAACATCATCATCAGCAACATCATCATCATCATCATCACCATCATCATCATCATCATCATCATCATCATCATCATCATCATCATCATCATCATCATCATCATCATCATCATCATCATCATCATCATCATCATCATCATCATCATCATCATCATCATCATCATCATCATCATCATCATTATCATCATCATGCCCGGAGGCGGTGTTGTACCGCCTCCGGGCATACCACACCGCCTCCGGGCATACAACACCGCCTCCGGGCATACTACACCGCCTCCGGCATACCACACCGCCTCCGGGCATACAACACCGCCTCCGGGCATACTACACCGCCTCCGGGCATACCACACCGCCTCCGGGCATACAACACCGCCTCCGGGCATACTGCACCGCCTCCGGGCATACCACACCGCCTCCGGGCATACAACACCGCCTCCGGGCATACTACACCGCCTCCGGGGCATACCAGACCGCCTCAGGGCATACAACACCGCCTCCGGGCATACAACACCGCCTCCGGGCATACCACTCCGCCTCCGGGCATACAACACCGCCTCCGGGCATACAACACCGCCTCCGGGCATACCACACCGCCTCCGGGCATACAACACCGCCTCCGGGCATACCACACCGTCTCACGTCATCATCAGCAACATCATCATCAACATCATCAGCAACATCACACAGCAACATCATCAGCAACATCATCAGCAACATCATCAGCAACATCATCAGCAACATCATCATCAACATCATCATCAACATCATCATCATCATCAACAACATCATCAACATCATCATCAACATCATCATCAACATCATCAGCAACATCATCAGCAACATCATCAGCAACATCATCAGCAACATCATCAACAACATCATCATCAGCAACATCATCATCAGCAACATCATCATCAGCAACATCATCATCATCATCATCATCATCATCATCATCATTATCATCATCATCATCATCATCATCATCATCATCATCATCATCATCATCATCATCATCATCCTCATCATCATCATCATCATCATCATCATCATCATCATCATCATCATCATCATCATCATCATCATCATCATCATCATCATCATCATCATCATCATCATCATCATCATCATTATCATCATCATGCCTGGAGGCGGTGTTGTACCGCCTCCGGGCATACCACACCGCCTCCGGGCATACAACACCGCCTCCGGCATACTACACCGCTTCCGGGCATACCACACCGCCTCCGGGCATACAACACCTTCTCCGGGCATACTACACCGCCTCCGGGCATACAACACCGCCTCCGGGCATACAACACCGCCTCCGGGCATACTGCACCGCCTCCGGGCATACCACACCGCCTCCGGGCATACAACACCGCCTCCGGGCATACTACACCGCCTCCGGGCATACCAGACCGCCTCAGGGCATACAACACCGCCTCCGGGCATACAACACCGCCTCCGGGCATACCACACCGCCTCCGGGCATACAACACCGCCTCCGGGCATACAACACCGCCTCCGGGCATACCACACCGCCTCCGGGCATACAACACCGCCTCCGGGCATACAACACCGCCGTCCGGGGCATACCACACCGTCTCACGTCATCATCAGCAACATCATCAGCAACATCATCAGCAACATCACCAGCAACATCATCAGCAACATCACCAGCAACATCATCAGCAACATCATCAGCAACATCATCAGCAACATCATCATCAACATCATCATCAACATCATCATTAACATCATCATCAACATCAACATCATCATCAACATCATCATCAACATCATCATCAACATCATCATCAACATCATCATCAACATCATCATCAACATCATCATCAACATCATCATCAACATCATCATCAACATCATCAGCAACATCATCAGCAACATCATCAGCAACATCATCAGCAACATCATCAACAAAATCATCATCAGCAACATCATCATCTGCAACATCATCATCAGCAACATCATCATCATCATCATCACCATCATCATCATCATCATCATCATCATCATCATCATCATCATCATCATCATCATCATCATCATCATCATCATCATCATCATCATCATCATCATCATCATCATCATCATCATCATCATCATCATCATCATCATCATCATCATCATCATCATCATCATCATCATCATCATCATCATCATCATCATCATCATCATCATCATCATCATCATCATCATCATCATCATCATCATCATCATCATTATCATCATCATGCCCGGAGGCGGTGTTGTACCGCCTCCGGGCATACCACACCGCCTCCGGGCATACAACACCGCCTCCGGGCATACTACACCGCCTCCGGGCATACCACACCGCCTCCGGGCATACAACAGCCGCCTCCGGGCATACTACACCGCCTCCGGGCATACTACACCGCCTCCGGGCATACAACACCGCCTCCGGCATACAACACCGCCTCCGGGCATACCACACCGCCTCCGGGCATGCAACACCGCCTCCGGGCATACAACACCGCAAACGGGCATACCACACCGTCTCACGTCATCATCAGCAACATCATCAGCAACATCATCAGCAACATCATCAGCAACATCACCAGCAACATCATCAGCAACATCATCAGCAACATCATCAGCAACATCATCATCAACATCATCATCAACATCATCATTAACATCATCATCAACATCATCAGCAACATCATCAGCAACATCATCAGCAACATCATCAACACATCATCATCAGCAACATCATCATCAGCAACATCATCATCAGCAACATCATCATCATCATCATCATCATCATCATCATCATCATCATCATCATCATCATCATCATCATCATCATCATCATCATCATCATCATCATCATCATCATCATCATCATCATCATCATCATCATCATCATCATCATCATTATCATCATCATGCCTGGAGGCGGTGTTGTACCGCCTCCGGGCATACCACACCGCCTCCGGGCATACAACACCGCCTCCGGGCATACTACACCGCTTCCGGGCATACCACACCGCCTCCGGGCATACAACACCGCCTCCGGGCATACTACACCGCCTGCGGGCATACAACACCGCCTTCCGGGCATACAACACCGCCTCCGGCATACTACACCGCCTCCGGGCATACCAGACCGCCTCAGGACATACAACACCGCCTCCGGGCATACAACACCGCCTCCGGGCATACCACACCGCCTCCGGGCATACAACACCGCCTCCGGGCATACAACACCGCCTCCGGGCATACAACACCGCCTCCGGGCATACTACACCGCCTCCGGGCATACCAGACCGCCTCAGGACATACAACACCGCCTCCGGGCATACAACACCGCCTCCGGGCATACCACACCGCCTCCGGGCATACAACACCGCCTCCGGCATACAACACCGCCTCCGGGCATACCACACCGCCTCCGGGCATACAACACCGCCTCCGGGCATACAACACCGCCTCCGGGCATACCACACCGTCTCACGTCATCATCAGCAACATCATCAGCAACATCATCAGCAACATCACCAGCAACATCATCAGCAACATCATCAGCAACATCATCAGCAACATCATCAGCAACATCATCATCAACATCATCATCAACATCATCATCAACATCATCATCAACATCATCATCAACATCATCAGCACATCATCAGCAACATCATCAGCAACATCATCAGCAACATCATCAACAACATCATCATCAGCAACATCATCATCAGCAACATCATCATCAGCAACATCATCATCCATCATCATCATCATCATCATCATCATCATCATCATCATCATCATCATCATCATCATCATCATCATCATCATCATCATCATCATCATCATCATCATCATCATCATCATCATCATCATCATCATCATCATCATCATCATCATTATCATCATCATGCCCGGAGGGCGGTGTTGTACCGCCTCCGGCATACCACACCGCCTCCGGGCATACAACACCGCCTCCGGGCATACTACACCGCCTCCGGCATACCACACCGCCTCCGGGCATACAACACCGCCTCCGGGCATACTACACCGCCTCCGGGCATACTACACCGCCTCCGGGCATACAACACCGCCTCCGGGCATACAACACCGCCTCCGGGCATACCACACCGCCTCCGGGCATGCAACACCGCCTCCGGGCATACAACACCGCAAACGGCATACCACACCGTCTCACGTCATCATCAGCAACATCATCAGCAACATCATCGAGCAACATCATCAGCAACATCACCAGCAACATCATCAGCAACATCATCAGCAACATCATCAGCAACATCATCATCAACATCATCATCAACATCATCATTAACATCATCATCAACATCA
The DNA here is from genome assembly GCA_036785665.1 of Chirona hameri. NCBI lineage: Eukaryota > Metazoa > Arthropoda > Thecostraca > Balanomorpha > Balanidae > Chirona > Chirona hameri. Next base: position 12,938 of record JAXIVJ010004390.1, on the reverse strand, counting down.
ACATCATCATCAACATCATCATCAACATCATCATCAACATCATCATCAACATCATCATCAACATCATCATCAACATCATCATCAACATCATCATCAACATCATCATCAACATCATCAGCAACATCATCAGCAACATCATCAGCAACATCATCAGCAACATCATCAACAAAATCATCATCAGCAACATCATCATCAGCAACATCATCATCAGCAACATCATCATCATCATCATCACCATCATCATCATCATCATCATCATCATCATCATCATCATCATCATCATCATCATCATCATCATCATCATCATCATCATCATCATCATCATCATCATCATCATCATCATCATCATTATCATCATCATGCCCGGAGGCGGTGTTGTACCGCCTCCGGGCATACCACACCGCCTCCGGGCATACAACACCGCCTCCGGGCATACTACACCGCCTCCGGGCATACCACACCGCCTCCGGGCATACAACACCGCCTCCGGGCATACTACACCGCCTCCGGGCATACCACACCGCCTCCGGGCATACAACACCGCCTCCGGGCATACCACACCGCCTCCGGGCATGCAACACCGCCTCCGGGCATACAACACCGCAAACGGGCATACCACACCGTCTCACGTCATCATCAGCAACATCATCAGCAACATCATCAGCAACATCATCAGCAACATCACCAGCAACATCATCAGCAACATCATCAGCAACATCATCAGCAACATCATCATCAACATCATCATCAACATCATCATTAACATCATCATCAACATCAACATCATCATCAACATCATCATCAACATCATCATCAACATCATCATCAACATCATCATCAACATCATCATCAACATCATCATCAACATCATCATCAACATCATCATCAACATCATCAGCAACATCATCAGCAACATCATCAGCAACATCATCAGCAACATCATCAACAAAATCATCATCAGCAACATCATCATCAGCAACATCATCATCAGCAACATCATCATCATCATCATCACCATCATCATCATCATCATCATCATCATCATCATCATCATCATCATCATCATCATCATCATCATCATCATCATCATCATCATCATCATCATCATCATCATCATCATCATCATCATCATCATCATCATCATCATCATCATTATCATCATCATGCCCGGAGGCGGTGTTGTACCGCCTCCGGGCATACCACACCGCCTCCGGGCATACAACACCGCCTCCGGGCATACTACACCGCCTCCGGGCATACCACACCGCCTCCGGGCATACAACACCGCCTCCGGGCATACTACACCGCCTCCGGGCATACCACACCGCCTCCGGGCATACAACACCGCCTCCGGGCATACTGCACCGCCTCCGGGCATACCACACCGCCTCCGGGCATACAACACCGCCTCCGGGCATACTACACCGCCTCCGGGCATACCAGACCGCCTCAGGGCATACAACACCGCCTCCGGGCATACAACACCGCCTCCGGGCATACCACACCGCCTCCGGGCATACAACACCGCCTCCGGGCATACAACACCGCCTCCGGGCATACCACACCGCCTCCGGGCATACAACACCGCCTCCGGGCATACCACACCGTCTCACGTCATCATCAGCAACATCATCATCAACATCATCAGCAACATCACCAGCAACATCATCAGCAACATCATCAGCAACATCATCAGCAACATCATCATCAACATCATCATCAACATCATCATCAACATCATCATCAACATCATCATCAACATCATCATCAACATCATCATCAACATCATCAGCAACATCATCAGCAACATCATCAGCAACATCATCAGCAACATCATCACACAACATCATCATCAGCAACATCATCATCAGCAACATCATCATCAGCAACATCATCATCATCATCATCATCATCATCATCATCATTATCATCATCATCATCATCATCATCATCATCATCATCATCATCATCATCATCATCATCATCCTCATCATCATCATCATCATCATCATCATCATCATCATCATCATCATCATCATCATCATCATCATCATCATCATCATCATCATCATCATCATCATCATCATTATCATCATCATGCCTGGAGGCGGTGTTGTACCGCCTCCGGGCATACCACACCGCCTCCGGGCATACAACACCGGCCTCCGGGCATACTACACCGCTTCCGGGCATACCACACCGCCTCCGGGCATACAACACCTTCTCCGGGCATACTACACCGCCTCCGGGCATACAACACCGCCTCCGGGCATACAACACCGCCTCCGGGCATACTGCACCGCCTCCGGGCATACCACACCGCCTCCGGCATACAACACCGCCTCCGGGCATACTACACCGCCTCCGGGCATACCAGACCGCCTCAGGGCATACAACACCGCCTCCGGGCATACAACACCGCCTCCGGGCATACCACACCGCCTCCGGGCATACAACACCGCCTCCGGGCATACAACACCGCCTCCGGGCATACCACACCGCCTCCGGGCATTACAACACCGCCTCCGGGCATACAACACCGCCTCCGGGCATACCACACCGTCTCACGTCATCATCAGCAACATCATCAGCACATCATCAGCAACATCACCAGCAACATCATCAGCAACATCACCAGCAACATCATCAGCAACATCATCAGCAACATCATCAGCAACATCATCATCAACATCATCATCAACATCATCATTAACATCATCATCAACATCAACATCATCATCAACATCATCATCAACATCATCATCAACATCATCATCAACATCATCATCAACATCATCATCAACATCATCATCAACATCATCATCAACATCATCATCAACATCATCAGCAACTCATCAGCAACATCATCAGCAACATCATCAGCAACATCATCAACAAAATCATCATCAGCAACATCATCATCTGCAACATCATCATCAGCAACATCATCATCATCATCATCACCATCATCATCATCATCATCATCATCATCATCATCATCATCATCATCATCATCATCATCATCATCATCATCATCATCATCATCATCATCATCATCATCATCATCATCATCATCATCATCATCATCATCATCATCATCATCATCATCATCATCATCATCATCATCATCATCATCATCATCATCATCATCATCATCATCATCATCATCATCATCATCATTATCATCATCATGCCCGGAGGCGGTGTTGTACCGCCTCCGGGCATACCACACCGCCTCCGGGGCATACAACACCGCCTCCGGGCATACTACACCGCTTCCGGGCATACCACACCGCCTCCGGGCATACAACACCGGCCTCCGGGCATACTACACCGCCTCCGGGCATACCACACCGCCTCCGGGCATACAACACCGCCTCCGGGCATACTGCACCGCCTCCGGGCATACCACACCGCCTCCGGGCATACAACACCGCCTCCGGGCATACTACACCGCCTCCGGGCATACCAGACCGCCTCAGGGCATACAACACCGCTTCCGGGCATACAACACCGCCTCCGGGCATACCACACCGCCTCCGGGCATACAACACCGCCTCCGGGCATACAACACCGCCTCCGGGCATACCACACCGCCTCCGGGCATACAACACCGCCTCCGGCATACCACACCGTCTCACGTCATCATCAGCAACATCATCAGCAACATCATCAGCAACATCACCTGCAACATCATCAGCAACATCATCAGCAACATCATCAGCAACATCATCAGCAACATCATCAGCAACATCATCATCAACATCATCATCAACATCATCATCAACATCATCATCAACATCATCATCAACATCATCAGCAACATCATCAGCAACATCATCAGCAACATCATCAGCAACATCATCAACAACATCATCATCAGCAACATCATCATCAGCAACATCATCATCAGCAACATCATCATCATCATCATCATCATCATCATCATCATTATCATCATCATCATCATCATCATCATCATCATCATCATCATCATCATCATCATCATCATCATCATCATCATCATCATCATCATCATCATCATCATCATCATCATCATCATCATCATCATCATCATCATCATCATCATCATCATCATCATCATCATCATCATCATCATCATCATCATTATCATCATCATGCCCGGAGGCGGTGTTGTACCGCCTCCGGGCATACCACACCGCCTCCGGGCATACAACACCGCCTCCGGGCATACTACACCGCCTCCGGGGCATACCAGACCGCCTCAGGGCATACAACACCGCCTCCGGGCATACAACACCGCCTCCGGGCATACCACACCGCCTCCGGCATACAACACCGCCTCCGGGCATACAACACCGCCTCCGGGCATACCACACCGCCTCCGGGCATACAACACCGCCTCCGGGCATACAACACCGCCTCCCGGGCATACCACACCGTCTCACGTCATCATCAGCAACATCATCAGCAACATCATCAGCAACATCACCAGCAACATCATCAGCAACATCATCATCAACATCATCAGCAACATCATCAGCAACACCATCAGCAACATCATCATCAACATCATCATCAACATCATCATCAACATCATCATCAACATCATCATCAACATCATCAGCAACATCATCAGCAACATCATCAGCAACATCATCAGCAACATCATCAACAACATCATCATCAGCAACATCATCATCAGCAACATCATCATCAGCAACATCATCATCATCATCATCATCATCATCATCATCATCATCATCATCATCATCATCATCATCATCATCATCATCATCATCATCATCATCATCATCATCATCATCATCATCATCATCATCATCATCATCATCATCATCATCATCATCATCATCATCATCATCATCATCATCATCATCATCATCATCATCATCATCATCATCATCATCATCATCATATCATCATCATCATCATCATCATCATCATTATCATCATCATGCCCGGAGGCGGTGTTGTACCGCCTCCGGGCATACCACACCGGCCTCCGGGCATACAACACCGCCTCCGGGCATACTTCACCGCCTCCGGGCATACCACACCGCCTCCGGGCATACAACACCGCCTCCGGGCATACTACACCGCCTCCGGGCATACCACACCGCTCCGGGCATACAACACCGCCTCCGGGCATACTGCACCGCCTCCGGGCATACCACACCGCCTCCGGGCATACAACACCGCCTCCGGGCATACTACACCGCCTCCGGGCATACCAGACCGCCTCAGGGCATACAACACCGCCTCCGGGCATACAACACCGCCTCCGGGCATACCACACCGCCTCCGGGCATACAACACCGCCTCCGGGCTTACAACACCGCCTCCGGGCATACCACACCGCCTCCGGGCATACAACACCGCCTCCGGGCATACAACACCGCCTCCGGGCATACCACACCGTCTCACGTCATCATCAGCAACATCATCAGCAACATCATCAGCAACATCACCAGCAACATCATCAGCATCATCATCAGCAACATCATCAGCAACATCATCAGCAACATCATCAGCAACATCATCATCAACATCATCATCAACATCATCATCAACATCATCATCAACATCATCATCAACATCATCAGCAACATCATCAGCAACATCATCAGCAACATCATCAACATCACAGCAACATCAGCAACAACATCATCATCAGCAACATCATCATCAGCAACATCATCATCAGCAACATCATCATCATCATCATCATCATCATCATCATCATCATCATCATCATCATCATCATCATCATCATCATCATCATCATCATCATCATCATCATCATCATCATCATCATCATCATCATCATCATCATCATCATCATCATCATCATCATCATCATCATTATCATCATCATGCCTGGAGGCGGTGTTGTACCGCCTCCGGGCATACCACACCGCCTCCGGCATACAACACCGCCTCCGGGCATACTACACCGCTTCCGGGCATACCACACCGCCTCCGGGCATACAACACCGCCTCCGGGCATACTACACCGCCTGCGGGCATACAACACCGCCTCCGGGCATACAACACCGCCTCCGGGCATACTACACCGCCTCCGGGCATACCACACCGCCTCCGGCATACAACACCGCCTCCGGCATACTGCACCGCCTCCGGCATACCACACCGCCTCCGGGCATACAACACCGCCTCCGGGCATACTACACCGCCTCCGGGCATACCAGACCGCCTAAGGACATACAACACCGCCTCCGGGCATACAACACCGCCTCCGGGCATACCACACCGCCTCCGGGCATACAACACCGCCTCCGGGCATACAACACCGCCTCCGGGCATACACACCGCCTCCGGGCATACAACACCGCCTCCGGGCATACAACACCGCCTCCGGCATACCACACCGTCTCACGTCATCATCAGCAACATCATCAGCAACATCATCAGCAACATCACCAGCAACATCATCAGCAACATCATCAGAAACATCATCAGCAACATCATCAGCAACATCATCATCAACATCATCATCAACATCATCATCAACATCATCATCAACATCATCATCAACATCATCAGCAACATCATCAGCAACATCATCAGCAACATCATCAGCAACATCATCAACAACATCATCATCAGCAACATCATCATCAGCAACATCATCATCAGCAACATCATCATCATCATCATCATCATCATCATCATCATCATCATCATCATCATCATCATCATCATCATCATCATCATCATCATCATCATCATCATCATCATCATCATCGATCATCATCATCATCATCATCATCATCATCATCATCATCATCATCATCATCATCATCATCATCATCATCATCATCATCATCATCATTATCATCATCATGCCCGGAGGCGGTGTTGTACCGCCTCCGGGCATACCACACCGCCTCCGGGCATACAACACCGCCTCCGGCATACTACACCGCCTCCGGGCATACCACACCGCCTCCGGGCATACAACACCGCCTCCGGGCATACTACACCGCCTCCGGGGCATACTACACCGCCTCCGGGCATACAACACCGCCTCCGGGCATACAACACCGCCTCCGGGCATACCACACCGCCTCCGGGCAGTGCAACACCGCCTCCGGGCATACAACACCGCAAACGGGCATACCACACCGTCTCACGTCATCATCAGCAACATCATCAGCAACATCATCAGCAACATCATCAGCAACATCACCAGCAACATCATCAGCAACATCATCAGCAACATCATCAGCAACATCATCATCAACATCATCATCAACATCATCATTAACATCATCATCAACATCATCAGCAACATCATCAGCAACATCATCAGCAACATCATCAACAACATCATCATCAGCAACATCATCATCAGCACATCATCATCAGCAACATCATCATCATCATCATCATCATCATCATCATCATCATCATCATCATCATCATCATCATCATCATCATCATCATCATCATCATCATCATCATCATCATCATCATCATCATCATCATCATCATCATCATCATCATCATCATCATCATTATCATCATCATGCCTGGAGGCGGTGTTGTACCGCCTCCGGGCATACCACACCGCCTCCGGGCATACAACACCGCCTCCGGGCATACTACACCGCTTCCGGCATACCACACCGCCTCCGGGCATACAACACCGCCTCCGGGCATACTACACCGCCTGCGGGCATACAACACCGCCTCCGGGCATACAACACCGCCTCCGGGCATACTACACAGCCTCCGGGCATAACAGACCGCCTCAGGACATACAACACCGCCTCGGGCATACAACACCGCCTCCGGGCATACCACACCGCCTCCGGGCATACAACACCGCCTCCGGGCATACAACACCGCCTCCGGGCATACAACACCGCCTCCGGGCATACTACACCGCCTCCGGGCATACCAGACCGCCTC
>JAXIVJ010004389.1:0-80000 GCA_036785665.1 Chirona hameri | reverse complement strand
GCGAAGGATTGTACGTTTCGGGCGATTGGGGCGTTTGGGGTGTTTGGGGCGTTTTGGGCGATTGGGGCGTTTGGGGCGTTTGGGTTAAATGGGTCTATAGCTCGTAAGAACACGGCTTTTCCCGATGATGTTTGGTATCAATCGCAATTTTATGAATTAATGTATAAGTATATGCTCTTAAAATTCAATATTTCCCGTTAGTTTGCTTTGAATATTCAAATTCTTGAGCAAATCTGGCAATTTTGGGTTGCGTTAGTTCCTTCTATAAAATATACCGAAAACGCCCCAAAAGAGACTAACAAATATACTAGATAATCAGCTTTGATTAAATAAAATACGCAATTGGCACTTAGTCAGGGCAAAATTGAAGATATTAATGACAAAGAAATATAATATTATCATCTCAAATGCAATCAAATGTCAAAAGCATAGACAGGCCTTAATTCATCGTCGCTCCGTCCCGCGGAGATCGTCTAATTTAAAGCGGTAACTTCGTTGGTTTCTGAAAACCGGAACAATCCTTACTCATTTATTTAAGCAACGAATCACACCAAATGTTCTTGATTTGATCAATTGATTAATTGATGAATCTCATAAAAAGCTAAAAGAACCTCAAAAAAGCACTTATAAACCTATGGAACATGCGGGCTTTCTGCTGCTACTGGTACTGAAAACTCAATGGCTGCTCTAGATCGAACGGACGGCATGGCTGGGCGCAGACCACGGCTCTGCAAATGCACAACATGACGTCAGGCGATCAGCTGGCCCGTTGCCATGGTGACGGGCCGGCTGGCGCCGGAGCCACGTGGTCGCCATGGTTACCGGGCGGCGGCGCCTGCGCGGAGCCAGCGCAGAGCCGGAGCCAGCATTCTCGTCATCTTACCACAAATGATCAAAACGAAATCGATAATTATCATTAATCCTTGCTATCAAAAGTGAATATGACTGAAAATATTAATGGAATTCATCTAGTTTTCATTGAAATAAGCTATTATTCCTGAAAACCATGTCGTTGCAAAATATGACCATTTCCCGAATCCCGCACATCCGGGATTCGAGCAAGATGGAGTCTCACCAATCGCACCAAACCACCACAGCCATCTGGAATCATCAGAGCTAGTTTAACCCTATTTGTAACAGGCTTCTGGCTACCCCTATTTGTAACAGGGGGCGGACTCCGCCCCCCCCCCCAGAGATCTCGAGATCTACCCGTCCGATTTTCAAAAATGAAACGGCGTTTGGTTCCCCTCAACACGATCTACATTTCTACTTAATACAAAAATCTAAATTTTTGATAGGGGGGCAACAGGGGGGCAAATACCACAAATTTTAGTGGTATTTTTGATCCAACATAGCTTTCATGTTTATCGACCGATTTTAACACAATTAATACAAATCGATAGAGATTAAATTGGAAATTGATATATGACAGTGGCGTTTGAAAATTCAAAAATCATAGGCGTGTGCAGGTCACTCAATATGGGGTGAAGTAAATGCGTAATAAAACCATTGTTTGATGTTTTTTAATAAATGAAATGGTATGGGATTGTGACATTAGACAAAACAGTTAAAAATAATATTTTTTTTCCATAGGCGGTACCAGGTTAGTGAAAAAGGGGGGTAAAATTGGGAAAAAATATTAACCGCAGACAAGTTGCTACCCAGCACTATAAATATGTTACTGATCGTAGATAGTTCCTTTTTGCATGTTGAAATTCATCATAGGCGTATCCAGGATCCAAACTGGGGCGGCTCAATACCTTTTGATAAGTATATTATCCGCTATTATGATACTAACTAGTCAACAGTGACTATTTCACTTACCATTTCAATTAACATTGCTTACCCCCCTTTTACCCTACCTGGACTCGCCTATTATCTTATAATCGTTCGTAGAGTAGCCTGTGTTGCGTGTTTCATTCGAAAATTACAGTATGTTATGTCATTGTACGCCCATGCCTCTTAGTTTCCTTGCAATAATATGACCCCCTTTCTTCCATTCCTGAGCGCGCCTCTGCAAAAAAATGACTTTATTCCCTTTCCTGGCCTCATATGTGCATATATAATTATAAGTTAACCGTCTATTGCGCCGTTATCGCTGGCATATCGTCATCACCAAGCCAGTCACCCCCTTTTCATGTGCCTGAACACGCCCCTGAAACTCTATATGTAATAAATTATGCAAATAATGGAAGCAGAAGCTATCTTTTACATCTTGATAACTATAAATGCCCCTTACATTGCTCTATTTGCTTCCCGCCAAGCATTGAATACTTCCTGGACCCCCCCCCCCCCCCCTCCCTTTCAAGCCCCTGAAACCGCCTCTGCCATGACATTTTAATGATATTTTATTAACATCAACTAATTTGCACTTGTTGCAATCACCGTGAAACGTTGTAACTCCTTCATACTTGAGGCAGTTACGAAGAAACCGTGAAGATCGCATTTCCGTATTATCGCCAAATATCGCCTCCGAACCCACCCAAAACTGTACCCTGGAACCGCCTCTGTTCAGGTTAATAACTCAAAATTTTGAATCCAAATGCGGTATTCAATTCTATGAGAAGTCCCAAAATTGCATGGGCCTGCTCCCATCCGTTCTGGATATATCTGCGAAAAACATGAGGGGGGCGGAATCCGCCCCCCCCCCCCTGTTACAAATAGGGTTAAGATGAAATTGTTATTTTTATGTAAACTATGGTGTTATCATTAAAATAGAATTTCCAGAAAAATGTATTAATTCATCAAGTTGCGATTGATATCAATCGCAACTCGCAAGCACCGGGAAAAGCCGTGTTCTTACGAGCTATAGACCCATTTACCCCCAAAAAAAGTTCGGCACTCTGGCTCTGAATTCAGACCCAGCATGTGTTCCAGTTCCGATTTTGTTTTGCTAAACCCAAGTCCCGATACGCACTGCCTGCATGATGTCAACCAGTTATTTTCTAGTGACTTTTGTTTTGTTGCAAAATTAATTACCTTTTTTGAATAGGGCAATCCTATTAGCATTAGATGCTGGCGACTATACAATGTATCGCTCCTTTTAGCTATCATTTTTGCCCCAGATCTGCCAAAAAAAAGTTCGCCCCCCAACTTGAAAGTAGTTCCCACGCCCCTGTCCCAAAATGTAATTGTCGAAATAAAAAAGTTGTTATTTCACTTTTAAATTGAGATGCGATCAATTTGATACCATACTTGTGCAATAAAATAATGCAGAGAAATAAATAAAAAGGTCATTATTTCCCTTTAAACTGATTTGTAAGCTATGAAGTGAGCGTTTAATGCCGGAGCGGCTAAGGAACACGTATGCAAAGTTGTAAGTACATACCTTTCGAAAGAAGACCCCTCGAAGTCTTTTGCGGATGTCTTTTGCGATGTCTTTTGCCAAGTAACGTGCGTCACAGTTCAATGGCAGGAGCTCAGATCTTTTAGAGAAGTCGTCCTATAAGCTCGATGCGAATATTAATCGGAAATAATGAGGTTGCAGCCTCCACTCAGCGCATTAGAACTGCAGCATGTTACTCCTGCTGTAGAAGTGCAGCATGTTACTCCTGCTGTTATTAGTTGGTCGCTTCGGACGCTTGTGACAATTTGCAAGAACTGAAAATGCAGCTATTGATTTTGTCTTCGGAAATTTGCAATGGACCTGCATATAAGAATGGTCAGGAAGCACTGTGAATGCACAGTCTATCTGATTTTGAGTGTTTTCCAGTGGGCGGAGTACCGTGTTCATGTATATCCTAGTAATCATATCTCTAATATCTAAATCGGAATATGGTGTGCATTTTCATTTGATCTCATATGTTTCTTTATCTCTGCGAAGCACACATCCGTGAACGTCAAAACCAACTGAAATAAACTAAACTACATGGATGAACATACCACAGCGACGGTACCAACACAACGGTTGGTAAGCCGCTGTCTACAATGCGCATCCCCTATTTCCGTCCTCGAACTTTTGATATCCATTTCGATTTTGGGAACATTTCTGATATCCCAGTTTGATCTCTCCTAAATGCTAAATCTGTGTGTCGAATCCAGCTGACCTCAGCTCTCAGAAGGGCCGCTCTCAAGCAGCTCTCCTTGACGTATAAAGCCGTCGGCAAAGCTTTTATTAAAACATTTCAGCTCCTTTGACTCGCTCATCCCGATCGATCTCCTCCTTGCTATTTCAAACCGGAGTCTTCTACGGGGGACTTCCCTTGTTGGCGCCTTTGCATAACTTTTATTTTGATAAACCGTGAACATCATCCTTCTCAAAATGTAACAGTGGCGGCGCATCCATTAAAGAGACTATCCCACCTTAAAGGAAATAGTTCACCTTCAACATTAGCTTTAAACTGAGATAGCAGTTTTGTAGCCCGTGTTGGGAAACCCCTATCTGCAAGTTTTCTTGACTGAAAAGACTCTCCAGCCGAATACATTTGAGTTTTTGGAGAAGGAATGCGGTGCTGGCGAAAGAATGTTGTACTGGTTCTAGCCCGGGCAGAGGCTATACCATCAGCCAATCAGCTTGCAGCTGGTACTAGCAAGCGAATCGCCGGCCGCCGTTTGGCACATCTCCGATGCGAGTCTATCTTTACGCGACTACTTTCGAATCTGATTGGCTGAACCATTTTTTACATTCGCGTGACGGCAGGACTCTGACTCAGAGAGTATACATATAGTTTTGATGAACAATACAAATTTACGACCTTCTGTCCTGAATCGGCGCGATATAAAGCCATTTTTGACAATATGAAAAGAAATTGTATTCAAAAATATAATCAAATCGTGTTGGGTAATTTTTTTCCAAGGTGAACTATTTTCTTTAACATTATATTTGAGTTGAGATAGTCATTTTGATGGCTTGGCATCGAAATTAAGTATGGTAGCAGTTAAAACAACCACACTGATCTAAACAAAAAGATATTCGAGTTTGATTTTGACATCTGCAAAAAATAAGGCCCATGTGTATTTGAATAGGGCCTCTAAACCGACATCGTCGTCTCTCTTTACCCAACTGGTAATGATAGTCGACTTGTTTTAAGGTCAGCCTTGGAATATTTTCGTCTTTCATTTCCCGATCCCAAAGTGGTTCACAATCTAGAGCTAGCACTATCAGCAGGAGTTGTTGCAGCAGTTGGCCGCCAGGGACCGCTAGTGAGCCAGGGTGTTATGACGTCGCAAGCAAATGGTACCAGTGAAATATTTAACGCTAAATATGTATTTATTTATAAATAAATATATCAATCAATATTTAGTGGTACCATTTGCTTGCGACGTCATAACAAATGGCTCATGTGCGGTCACTGGCGGCCAACTGCTGCAACAACCCAGCCGATAGTGATAGCCAATCTTCTGCGCAATATAATTTCTGCGCAATAGATGTCGACAAGAAATTGTGCCATGCATTTGGCAGCACAAAGGATTTCCCTGTAATTAAACAAAATCATATGACGTCACCAACCCAACTTTCCGTTTAAACCTAAAAGTTGAATATCTTCAAAGATAAGCAATTTTTTCCCCGGAAAAAAAAGTTCATGAACATGTTCAGCTGACCTCACCTGACATGTAGACATACAATTAAGTGTGATTCAGCAACTTTCAAAAAGGTGGGACAGTCCCTTTAAGGCACTTTAGGCAGTGCCTAACGAAAGTTGATACCATATTCTTCCACCGTTTCGTAAGAGTTTCGTTGTCTAAAATCATAGGAAAATACTACAGAAAGTTTTCCTGACATACATCTTTTGCGTTCAAATGGCAAAAAAAAATTGGCCATGCTAACCTATGCAGAGTAGGACTTCGTACTAAGATTTGCATTATTACATGCTTATGATACATTTTTAATTTAGCTGCATTCGTGCTTGGTTTTCCGTATACAAAACAAAGGCTGCCAACGTCACGGAAACTTGGACACTAAGGCACGCCTAAGCCAGCTTAAGCCAAAGTGTTTGGATACAAGTTTTGTCTAGGACCAGTATATCGCCAATATTTTTTTTGGCAGAAACGGTAGGCCTCGCCATTTGCGCTTAAAGCGGCGCAAGCAAATGCTCGTGTTCATCGGGTGCGGCTAATGGGGTATGTCAGTTGACAAGGATGTAGATGGCGCTGATGTACAATGTGACCCAAGCGGCGATCACCGCCATTGGCGACAATGCATTAAGTCTCGCCCGTGCAGCGTCCGATCAGTGCGTGACCGTCCTAGGGGGGTTGGTACACCCCCTCCCCTAGCGTTTCGCCCCTAACTAGGCTAGAGCTGCGATTAAAAAACGAGCGTGTTGCTTGTCACGAGAGGAAGCCATTGATACCCAATTATAAGGTCCTAGGTCATTAGATAACCTCTGAGGTCATGTCAATGACCCAAAATTCAACCAAATTGTAAATGCGTATAAATTGAATTTTATCGAGCTAGAATCGCGAAGGAGCATATACTTATGCTAAATGGGTGTCACATTTGAAATCAGCGTCACAAAATGTCCTAAAAACTGACAAATTCCAGAAAGGTCATGTCAGGTCATGTCAGGTCATTTGTGTTCAGTGACCTCAGTTGACCTGTTGGGGTGCATGACCCCACTGGAACATATCATTATGTAAAATGGATCTCATATTTGAAATCAGCGTCACAAAATGTCCTAGAAACTGCCAGAAGCCAAAAAAGTAATATGAAGTCATTGGAGGTCAGTGACCTCGGTTGGCCTCTGAAAAGGTCAATCGAGGTCACAATCTCAATGGAAACCACAACTGTCACCTGGAAACACCTGTGCATATGCTTCCTGAACAACAAACACTATGAAACTGCACACATTACAAGGATCAATACTACGGGACGCCAGTTGCGCCTGACATGACCTTGACAACAGGTCAAAGGTCACGGGTCATGTGACCTACAACTTCAACATTTTCAGAATATGTGTCAATTTGTTCAAACATGGGGTACTAAAAGTTTCATTGCAATCGGTTGATATTTACGTGAGTTATTCCCCCCCCCCCCCAAAAAAAAAACGTGGGGTGGCATCAACCCCCCCCCCCCCCCACACACACACACACACACACACACCTGCACTATCGACCATGTCGTCTCGTCGCGGCCGGCCGTCGTCTTCGGTGGCGAGGGCTGCAGCTCGGGTGAACGGCGGTATTTTAGTTTTCCGTTATCATTTATATTTATCATACGATCAAGGTCACACAAGATGGTGATGGGAATGAGCGATGGTGCAGGCGGCGCAGAAGGAGCAAGAGGATCTGAAGGAGTGGCACTGAGCAGGGAATAAAATTAGACGATATACCACGGCCACCGCACTTCACAGGTCGTTGGTCCTGCCGTATTTTTATAAGAAAGTTTGTGTATTTTCCTCATTTTTTCTGGAGAGCATGGCGGTCTGTGCTGCTCCAGCAGGATGTCATAAGCAGGTGTCGACAATACGATCTTATGCTCAATCGAAGGTGAGTATGTTTTTTAGCAGTGTTTCAAACAGTAAGTTTCATCTGTGGTGACATCGCAATTAATGCACAGTGAAAGCCTTTCTTCCATATTTTGTATTAAATATATGCATGTTTATCAGTTTAACAATCAAATGTACAACCATTGTTGTTTGGCCCGAAGCCACGGTGGATAGAAAGATTGCCCGCCCAGGAGCCGCAGCCAGCAGCCCCGACGACGGCTGCCGCGGCTAGTCGATATGGTTGATCGTCCGCTGAGGCTGGATGGGCCGCTCGCCCTTATGGCGGTTCGCCACGCATGGTTGACTTCCGCGATTTTGAGCAACCCCAATTATTGATATCATAAACAAAAATGGCAGAATTCAACTCAGAAAGCTTCAGCGAACCACATGAGACGTGAACCTTTAGCACTTTCGATCGTAACTATTTTTAGAGCCACCTTCAAACAGTGACTTAACCCGCGCGGCGCTGGGGTCTCCAGCCGAACGCGCGGCGCTGGGGGGGGTAAATTTTACCCGCCCCCTCGTATCTTCCGAACCAATAACCGCAGCGAGATGCGCAATGCGGCGATCGCAAGCTCTCAACAAGAAAAATCGAATGCATACTCGAAATTCTTAAAATAAGGTCACATGTCAGGTCACGGTCAGATCAAATGTAAAATGTAAGTATTTGAGTTTTTGGGGCTATACTTTCCATCCAAAGCCTTATATTGCAACTATTATCTCACAAAATGCTCCAGAGTGTATAATGCATTTCCCGCATAAGTAAAAGTGAAATTGTAAGCAAAGGTCAAGGTCAAGGTCAGGTCACACAAGGTCACAGGTCTACGAAAGCCATGCGACACATGTTGTATGGGTTATTTTACACGTATAATTCGATAGAAGCAGCCATTTTCACAGCCTGACACCATATAATCGTCCTCAGGTCAAGGTCAGGTCAGAATAAGGTCAAAATTTGAAATTGATTAATCTAAATAAACATTGCATGTTTCTAGACTAGTTTTGTCTTCGAAATACAGTGGTGGCATTTATTTGTCTGTATCTGGTCAGTAAAAGCCAAAAACGCAATATAAAAAAATGACGTCATGAGTTACTTGTTCTTAGAGAGCCATAAGTCAGTCAAAAATGAAGAAATTGCTTTGAATTTTGGTTTGAACATCGTTCATACTCGGTTCTCTAATATATCTTCCGTTTTTTGTTTATAAAATCTTCAAACAAAAAACTTTTGTGGAAATTCTTCCCCCAAAATCAGTTTTTTGCATTTTTGGGGGTCAAAACCCCAAAATTTTGCAAATCTGAGATATCCATGTCAAAGACAATGTTATTTCCCTTCTTTTGACGCCTTGTATTTGCAATTTGCAGTAACACGCTATTTTCTAAGATTTTTCAAACATTTAACGTTTTTTCACCAAAAATGACATGGCATGACGTCACTGAAACGTCATTATCTGCCACAAATTTTCACGAATTTAAAACAAAAAATGGAAGAAGACGTAGAATTGATGCACCATAAGCCACCGTAAGTTTCACTTTGATATCTGTCATAGTTGTCAAGTTATGGAGAAAATCCGGGAGGGGGGGTAAAATTTACCCCCCCCCCCCCCCCCAGCGCCGCGCGGGTTAATACATTGTCGCCAATGGCGGCAATCGCCGCTTGGGTCACACTGCTGCCCAGCGCCCCTGGCGGCGGAAATTTTGCTGACATACCCCATTATGACTTGGGACAATGCTATATGCGCATGCGCAGTGATGAGCCTGCGCTATTTCGCTCGATCCGATCAAGCCAAAAGTCAAACATTTCATATATCAGTAAGTTCACCAGAATTGCAGAGAGAAGGAAGTAGTATTAGCGCGCCTCCGCCTCGGTCATACACAACTTATACGCATTATTATATTCTCGACAATCTTCCGCACCCAAATTGCCAACACTGTCCTGGTTATCCACGTTATACAATTAAACATTGACTTATTACTTGCCCTGTGCACAACGTCAAACGTAAGAAAATAATTGATTATACGCAACAAAATCGAATCACATTAAATCTGCAAACGCTGTTAGGTGATGATTATCCTGAATTGATTGGCCTCCTCTTTGATTTTCTTTACCAAACACGATTAGTTAATCACATATAACATGTTTTGTTATGCCTAGCGCAATTTTGGCTCTCCGCGCAGGTTTTTCCCCTTTGAGGTAGACGCTGTTTTTTTGTATTATTTAGGACTTTTCTCCCAGCTAAATACATCCCACAACCAGGTCTCGCCGGGGCGCCGGAGCCAGGGAGACTAGCAACAGTCTCCCGTTGCTGCAATGATGGCACCCCGGCTCCGTCAACACTAACACCGTTTCACAAGAGTATGTTCAAGTGTATGTGTGTCTGTGTGTGTATGTAATGAAATATGTCCGTATGTGTCTCGTGTTTTACTTAATTTGGACTTTGAACGAAATACTTAACGTAAGATAGACATTAGATTTACTATGAACAATTCACTTAACGTAAAATGGATACCCTATTCCCTAGCTTGCTCCGTGTCGCGACAAGTTTCTGCGAGAGTATAATTTAGTGGCTCTGTGCCCGCAGATTCGGAAGCGCGTATGTAGACGCGAACGGCGCAGATGTGACATGTGAACTAGAAACGTTTTGCTTTCTTCTAGTGCATTTTGCTGGGTATTTCAGGCCATGCGCTGCTGGATTTTGTTTCGATTAGGATGTGGCGCACAAGTTACCCCAAGCGGCGCCAGGCATGTTAAAGTATAGTAAGGATGCCTTTTCCAGTTGAGTATTAGATCCAGTAATACCCAATCATCATTCAGCCTTATTCGAGAAACATTTGGTATGTATTTGCTATTTTGTGCTGATGAAATGAACCCGATTAGGTGATGACGTAACGTGATAGCACATGTAGCCTTGTGATATTGTTGCATTATCCCTAAACACCTGATTTTGTAGTAAAGATACATTATGTTACATAGCCAATGTGATATTCTAGTGAGGATTATAGCCAATGTGATATTCTGGTGAGGATTATAACCAATGTGATATTCTGGTGAGGATTATAGCCAATGTGATATTCTGGTGAGGATTATAGCGAATGTGATTTTCTAGTTGCCCCAGTGGTGGTAGCTTGCACCAATTCTGTTTCTCAGGAACCACTTAAACTCTTGGAGATCTCGCCAATCTCTTGCTGCAAGGAGAGGCCTGATCCTGTCCATCCCAGTTTGTTTATCTTGATTCCTCCCAGTACCATTGTGTTGTCCAACTCCACAAGGCATTTGTGTACCGGCATGATGCACTACATGACACAGCTCAAATACAGTGTATGAAAGAAAATTTAGTGCGTTTCCGAACAAAGAAGAGGCTGGTGATGACAGTTCCAAATGTATCATTTAGTCTAGCATGTTAGGTGCAGTCACTGCAATGGTCAAGTCACCACTGTTTAGTCACATCACAGTTACATTTTTGTTTATCCACCCTACAGTACACTTACATTAGCCCAAGCTCATCACCACCATGTCCACATCAGTAGCCCAGCTCAAGGTCAAACGTGGTAGGATGCTGTCGTCCCTCACCAGAGTCAGAAGGCGGGCGTTTTTGGTTATTGATAACAGAGGTTCCAGATCTCAGCTGACAGAAATGCTCAAGGAGCTAGACAGTGCGCTACAGGCCATAGAAGAAGTTAATGATGAATACAAGATATCAGTTGCTGAAGAAGAAGAGCTGATTCAAGAAGCAGACGAGTACATGAAGTTAGCTGAGCAACAGTATGAAGATGGATACCAGCGTGTGCAAGATTACCTGCATTCCAGGCAAGGTGACAAGCCATCTGTTGTGTCAAGTGCAGCTAAGTCACAGGCATCTGATAAATCTTCTGCTTCCCGAAAAGC
Organism: Chirona hameri; assembly: GCA_036785665.1. Taxonomy (NCBI): domain Eukaryota; kingdom Metazoa; phylum Arthropoda; class Thecostraca; order Balanomorpha; family Balanidae; genus Chirona; species Chirona hameri. The sequence goes on along the minus strand of JAXIVJ010004389.1, from coordinate 68,696 downwards.
AGAAATTGCCTTCCAGATCAAGAAAATGGAAGTGAAGCAGCTGCAATTCAAGCACCAGCGGGAGAAAGAAGAACAAGATCTTCACAGACAAAACGAACTGCAAGCTGCCAAGGAAGCTGAAAACCTAGCCAAACTTGAAGCACATCTCACAGTAGCTGCAGAAGATGATCTCAGCTGGGTTCGCAAGAAGGACTTTGAGGATGAAGCTGCTGCAGCTCTGACAAACACTGCAGAAGATCAAAGGAGTGTCCGTCGCCCAGTTGGAGAACCAAGTCATGATGTCAACATTGAAGCCCAAGTGTCTCCTCATGAAACCCCTCGCCAGAAAGCTCAGACTGCTCCTGTGACTGCACTGCAGCCTGAAGCTTCATTCATCAGAAGCCTTCCGCGGATCACACTGCCCAAGTTCAGTGGTAGTCCTGGAGAGTGGCCGAAGTGGTTCGCCCTCTTTCAGACTCTTGTGCATGATCAGAAGACTCTGAACCCCACTGAGAAGATGGCACATCTTCAGAATGCGGTAGCAGGTCCAGCACAGCAGGTCATAAGCGGTATGTTCTATGAAGGAAACCTCTATGAGGAAGCACTGAAAGCACTGGTGGACCGCTTTGGCAGACAAGAGGACATTGTGCAAGCAAACATGAAAGCCATCTTTGCTTGTCCATCGCCAACGCACCTAGATCGACATGGGCTGGAACGGTTTCACTCAGCTGTCCACTCTGCTGTGACAGTTCTACAGAACTTGAAGTACGATGGTGACATCCAAAGCACCGAAAACCTACGTAGAGTAGTTGAGAAGCTGCCACAAGAAATGAAACTCGTCTGGAGTACTCACGTAGTAAAAATGGAGCCCCACCGGGCTACGCTGATCGACCTCGACCAGTGGCTGTCAAAACAGGTGAGGATCTCCCAGAAGTTGACTGCTGTGACACTCAACCGTCCAGAGAGGAGACAGGGAGGATGGTTACCCAGCACAGTCCCCAACAGAGCACAGAAGCAGAGAACAACTGAAACACGATCGACATTGACCACACAGACCACTGCATCTCCCGGTACTAGTCCAAGTTGCGTATGCTGTAGCGGGTCACATCACCTAAAGGACTGCTGAGTATTCAGAGAGCAAGACGTAGATCGTCGAGCGAAGCTAGTGTTGAGGACGGGGACGTGTTTCGTCTGCCCAAGAGAGGTCATCAGATCAGGGCGTGTGCTTTCTCCAAGGAGTGCGGGATAGATGGATGCAAGATGAGGCACCATAAGATGCTACACGGTAGCAGACGTGTAACCCCACAAGTCAGATATAGCGAGCGTAGAGTAGTGGCTGCAGTTACAGCAAGTGAGCAGACAGAAGGTTTGACACTACTTCAGATAGTTCCCGTACGTGTCCATGCTCAAGACGGCCAGTACAGAGACACGCTGGCCCTGTTGGACCCAGGGTCACAAACCAGCCTCTGCTCAGAAGCAGTCATCCGAGACGCAAAGCTGTCAGGTGAAACGCAGTCGCTCTGCATCGAGAATGTTGAAGGACGGGGAAACGTCAGGAGGTCTACAAGGGTTCAGCTGACTCTAAGTCCTCTCTGTGATGGTGAAGATGCTAGCCACAAGATCCTTGTTCCTGAGGCATTTTCGGTACCGCGGGTTAACGTGCGAGTTCAGCACATCCCAAAGAAGTCGAAGAACATGTGGAAGCACTTGCAGGGTCTCCCCATCCCAGACTGCACGCATGGGACTGTAGAGATACTACTCGGTGCAAACGTCCTGGAAGCGGTGCTTCAACGGGAAGCCAAGGTTGGACGAGCTGGAGAGCCGGTAGCTGTACGTACAGCCTTTGGTTGGACGTTGACGGGCTTCGTTCCCCCTCAGGCCAGGCAAGTGATGTTCATTCATCGTGGAGAAGCTGAAGCTGAAGATGCAGAACTCACACAGTGTGTCGAGGCGTGGTGGAAGACAGAGTCCTTTGGGACCAGATGTGATGTCAAAGTTGAAACATCAGCAGAAGATCTGCGCGCGCTCCGCCTCCTCGATACCTCTGTCCAGAAGTGTGAAGACCGTTACGAAGCAGGGCTGCTCTGGAAAAGCGAAGAAGTCAGGATGCCGGACAACCAATCATCCGCTATGGCGCGACTCAAGAGCCTGGAGAAAGGTCTGTTGCGCAGCCCAGAGAAAGCTGCAGCATATGGCACCGCGATTCAATCCTACGTGGAAGCGGGACATGCGCGCAAGTTGTCCAAGGAGGAAGCGACAAAACCTGACAACAAGCTTTGGCTGCTGCCTCATCATGCTGTGGTCAATCCGAAGAAACCCAAGCTGCGAGTGGTCTTCGATGCAGCCGCGACTCACCGTGGCGTGTCGTTGAACAGTCAGTTGATGAAGGGACCAGATATGTTACGGAACCTAGTGGGGATTCTGCTCCGCTTCAGAGAGGAGAAAGTCGCCATCGTCGCGGACATCACTCAGATGTTCCACCAGATACGGATTCGTGAGGAGGACCAACCCGCCCTGAGCTTCTGGTGGCGAGACCTTGACTCGGCTCGAGAACCGGACATGTACCGAATGCAAGTGGCGATTTTCGGAGCAAAGTGCAGTCCTGCAATCGCCAACTATGTACTGCAGAAGACTGCCGATGATGGATGCACTGAAGCCGTGGAATCTCAGGACGCTAAGAAAGCAGTGAAAACCAGCTTCTACATGGATGACTTTGTCAAGTCAGAAGAGTCTGTGGAAGCTGCAAGCGTCATCAAAAGACAAGTCATCAGTCTTCTGGCCAAAGGAGGCTTTCACCTCACGAAGTGGGTCAGCAACGATGAACAAGTACTGTCAGATGTCTCAGAAGAGGAGAAAAGCGCACTGAAGATAGACTCTACGTTCCCAGGGAAGTCGTGCTGCAGTGTTCTGGGATGCAAGTGGACTCCGCAGGACGACACCCTCTCTGTCAAGCTCAACCCGGTCTCGGTACCATCAACGAAGAGAGGAGTTCTGAAGCAAGTCGCGTCATTGTACGATCCCTTGGGGATCTTGGCACCTTACACCCTCCTGGCTAAGAAATTCCTCCAGAACCTCTGGCGAAAGAAGCTTGACTGGGATGAACAGCTTACAGGAGAAGATCTCAACGTCTGGAGAAGTTGGCTAGAAGAGCTGCAGCATGTTGAAGAGGCCCGTCTTCCTCGGTGGTATCGTGCACAGGGTCAGGAGTCTGATGCTGAATACGAGCTGCACTTGTTCAGCGACGCCTCTGAACACGCGTTCGGCACTGTGGCCTACGTCAGAGTGCTGTCACCCGGAAGCTGTTACTGTCAGTTCGTGATGGCTCGCACAAAACTCGCGCCTCTGCGACAGTTGTCCATAGTTCGACTTGAACTTCAAGGTGCTGTTATGTCGACAAGAGTAGCCGACGTCATCAAGAGAGAGATGGACTACGACTTCACTCGAACTTTCTTCTGGACAGACAGCCGAGTCGTGTTGCAGTTCCTGAAGAACGAAAGCCGAAGGTACCACACTTTCGTGGCGAATCGTGTGTCTGAGATACATGAGACGACAAGCACAGATCAGTGGCGCCACGTGCCGGGAGCACAAAACCCTGCCGACCTCTGTTCAAGAGGCAAGTCACTGTCAGGACTGGAGGACCAGAAAGAATGGTGGCTGGGTCCCGCGTTCCTGGAGAACAGTGAAGAGTTCTGGCCGCAGCAAGAAGACCTGGGAGAAATAAGCCCAGAATGTGCGGAAGTCAAGAGATCAGCTGTCATCTGCACAACAAGTCACACCGATTCATCTCAGCTGGAAGCCGCCTCACCGTTGTCACGGCTCATCGACCCAGCGCGATTCTCTTCGTGGCTCCGGTATCGTCGCACCGTTGCATGGATCAAGCGATTCATCAGCAACGTGAAGTGCAGAGTCGCTGGCGCAGCAGGCACCAGTGGTCCTTTGCAAAGTGAAGAAATCGACTCGGCTGAAACCACCATCCTGAAAGACGACCAAAGTGCACACCTCGACGCAAAGTGTCTCACCCATCTGTCCCCATTCCGTGATGAACAGGGCCTGACGAGAGGTGGGGGACGTCTGAGCAAGGCTCCACTGGCTGAATCTACACGTCACCCAGTGATCCTCCACGCCAAGAGTGAAATCACAAGAATGGTCGTTGCAGATGCACACCAGCTGGTCCTGCATTCTGGCCTAGAAAGCACGCTCTACGAGCTCCGAACGAAGTATTGGATACAGAAGATGCGGTCGGCTGTGAAGAAACAGCTGCAGATATGTGCGTTTTGTCGAAACCGACGAGCTACCCCTCAGCCACCCAGGATGGCTGATCTGCCAGAAGCCCGTTTTGACATGAGACGTCCATTCAACACGGTCGGTCTGGACTACCTCGGCCCCTTGACGGTGAAGAAGTTCCGTAAGACGGAGAAAAGGTACGTTTTGTTGATCACTTGCCTGGCCACCCGGGCTGTACACTTGGAGATAGCTGCTTCGATGGACACAGGCTGTTTCATCATGGCGTTGCGCCGCTTCATCGCGCGGAGAGGTAAGCCCTGCACTATCTACTCGGACAATGGGACCAACCTAGTTGGAGGAGAGAGAGAACTGCGCGAAGCTATCGAGCACTGGAACCAAGTTCAGATCTCTGACGCCTTGAGCCAGAGAAGTATCGAGTGGGTGTTTATCCCACCAGCCGCCCCCCACATGGGAGGATCATGGGAGCGTCTGGTCGCCTCTGTCAAACGCGCTCTCAGAGTGGTACTTGGCAACCAGTGTGTTTCGGAAGATGTTCTTCAGACAGCCTTAGCTGAAGTATAATTCATGATAAACGGACGCCCTCTGACCTACGTCAGCAGCGACCCTCAGGACGTTGATCCTCTGACGCCTAACCACTTCCTGTTGGGTGCTTCTGATGGGAGAGAGGGGTTGCCACCAGGAGTCTTCAGCGACCGTGATATGGTCGAGCAGAGGCGATGGCGACAAACACAGATCCTTGCTGACCACCTTTGGAAGAGGTGGCACCAGGAATACCTGCCGTCTCTGGCTGCAAGACAGAAGTGGAAGGCAGAAAACAGGAACCTGCAAGTGGATGACGTGGTGATCCTGATAGAGGACAACAGTCCCAAAGGGTTCTGGCCTTTGGGTCGAGTCACGCAAGTCTTCCCAGGCTCCGGCGGTAGAGTCAGGTCAGCGAAATTAAGAACGAAGAGTGGAACATACTTGAGACCAGTGACCAAGTTGTGTCTCTTAGAGAGATAATAGTGAAGGCACCCATCAGACTCACACACTGCACTCAGGCAGGCACTCATACAAGCACAAACAAATCATCACAAGTACGTGCCAGTACACCTGACTTCACTCCAGTCAAAACTGTATCATCCTTTTCCTTTCTTACGCTCCCTTGGCAGTGAGGTTCCGCCGAACCAGTTCCGGTCTACTGCGACTTCTGCACTCGGCGTGGGCGACGGCGGAGGCATGGCGGCTGCACTCTGCGCGGGCGACGGCGGAGGCGTAGCGTCGGCACTCTGCGCGGGCGACCGCAGAGGCTGCACTCTGCGCGGGCGATGGCAGGGGCGTGGCGTCTGCGCTCTGCGCAGGCGACGGCAGGGGCGTGGCGCCTGCACTCTGCGCAGGCGACGGCAGGGGCGTGGCGTCTGCGCTCTGCGCAGGCGACGGCGGAGGCATGGCCGCCGCGTCCCGAGGGGACGACTTCGGCGAATCGGGCGCCGTGCTCTGCGCGGGCGGCGGCGGAGACGTGGCCGCCGCGTCCCGCGGACGCGACTTCGGCGATTCAGGCGCTGTGCTCAGGCGTGATTAGTGACGTGAACTGGAGTGGTGTATCCAGAACAGATGGAACCGAAGCAACAACGCTGTACCCTGTGGTGGGTGATACGGAGTCGCGAGCGCCGTGCTCTGTTGGCGACAGTCGAGTGTCCTCCGCGTGAGTGAGCGGAGAATTATTAGCATAAGTGAGAATGAACGGTTCGTGTCGTGAGCGAGCAGCTCATGTGTCGCGAGTATGATATTTTCGTGTTCCCTGGCGTGAACACTGGTGGGGGAGGATGTCGCGACAAGTTTCTGCGAGAGTATAATTTAGTGGCTCTGTGCCCGCAGATTCGGAAGCGCGTATGTAGACGCGAACGGCGCAGATGTGACAAGTGAACTAGAAACGTTTTGCTTTCTTCTAGTGCATTTTGCTGGGCATTGCAGGCCATGCGCTGCTGGATTTTGTTTAGATTAGGATGTGGCGCACAAGTTACCCCAAGCGGGGCCAGGCATGTTAAAGTATAGTAAGGATGCCTTTTCCAGTTGAGTATTAGATCCAGTAATACCCAATCATCATTCAGCCTTATTCGAGAAACATTTGGTATGTATTTGCTATTTTGTGCTGATGAAATGAACCCGATTAGGTGATGACGTAACGTGATAGCACATGTAGCCTTGTGGTATTGTTGCATTATCCCTAAACACCTGATTTTGTAGTAAAGATACATTATGTTACATAGCCAATGTGATATTCTAGTGAGGATTATAGCCAATGTGATATTCTGGTGAGGATTATAGCCAATGTGATATTCTGGTGAGGATTATAGCCAATGTGATATTCTGGTGAGGATTATAGCGAATGTGATTTTCTAGTTGCCCCAGTGGTGGTAGCTTACACCAATTCTGTTTCTCAGGAACCACTTTAACTCTTGGAGATCTCGCCAATCTCTTGCTGCAAGGAGAGGCCTGATCCTGTCCATCCCAGTTTGTTTATCTTGATTCCTCCCAGTACCATTGTGTTGTCCAACTCCACAAGGCATTTGTGTACCGGCATGATGCACTACATGACACAGCTCAAATACACAGTGTATGAAAGAAAATTTAGTGCGTTTCCGAACAAAGAAGAGGCTGGTGATGACACTCCGGGTTCACATAAACCGGTTAACGTAAATATTTTCCTGGCAAAATGTCAGAAGTAATTCCCCCCGGAATATGGCTTTAGGCCGCTCCGGGGGAGAAAAAAAGTTCGGGGCGCCTCCGCGCGGAGAAACGGGATGCGATCCGAGCCGCGGATGCGACCGTTGTCGCGTGCAATTAAATCTTCACCCTGTACGCCGCAGGAATTTGGCTGGGTTACGTGAAAAAAGGGTTTGAATCGTCACAAGATAATTGAACGAGCTGTCCTTTGAAGGCAGTTTCATCCAATTCAGTTAGATGGAATCGGAGATATGACTTCCTGAAAATGGGTCATTTAGCACGTGCATTCAGGGGCGTGGTTTCCTAATTCCAATCTCTTTGTGGGTGCCTGGGCACCCACAGAGTTGAATTGGGCACCCACAGTACCCTCTGGGCAACCACAATACAAAATCAACGGTACGTAAAATATATTTATATATTTTCTATATACATCTCTGTCTTCATATATGTTTTAATGAGAAGAAGAAGAAAAAAAAACTGAACAACCAGAAAAATTGGTTGCAGGCCAATGTCTCGCTTTTTATTGAACAATATTCATGATTTGATGCATAATACAATATCATAACTTATTTTAACCCTATTTGTAACAGGCTCCTGGCTACCCCTATTTGTAACAGGGGGAGGGCGGATCCCGCCCCCGCCCCCCGAGATCTCGAGATCTACCCGTCCGATTTTCATAAATGAAACGGTGTTTGGTTCCCCGCAACACGATCTACATTTCTAAATAATACACACATATAAACTGTTGATAGGGGGGCAACAGGGGGGGGGGGGCGCAAACACAACACATTTTAGTAGTATTTTTTATCCAACATAGCTTTCATGTTTATTTACCGATTTTAACACAACTAATACGATTCTATAGAGACTGAATTGGAAATTGATATATGACGGTGGCGTTTGAAAATTCAAAAATCATAGCCGTGTGCAGGTCACTCAATATGGGGGTGAAGTAAATGCGTAACCAAACATTTTGTAATATAAATTAAATGGTATGTGATTGTGACATTAGACAAAACGGTTATAAATAATATTTTTGCCATGGGCGGTACCAGGTTAGTGAAAAAGGGAGGTAAAATTGGGAAAAAAATATTACCGCAGACAAGTTGCTACCCAGCACTATAAATATGTTACTGATCGTAGATAGTTCCTTCTTGCATGTTGTACATCATTATAGGCGTATCCAGGATCCAAGCTGGGGCGGCGCAAGACCTTTTGATAAGTATATTATCCGCTATTATGATACTAACTAGTCAACAGTGACTATTTCACTTACAACTTCAATTAACATTGCTTACCCCCTTTTACCCTACCTGGACTCGCTTATTATCTTATAATCGTTCGTAGAGTAGCTTGTGGTGCGTGTTTCATCCGAAAACTGCAGTATGTTATGTCATTGTACGGCCATGCCTCTTAGTTTCGTTGCAATAATGACCCCCTTTCTTCCATTCCTGAACGCGCCTCTGCAAAAGAAATGACTTTATTCCCTTTTGTGGACTCATATGTGCATATATCATTATAAGTTAACCGTCTATTGCGCCGTTATCGCTGGCATATCGTCATAACCATGCCAGTCACCCCCCTTTTCATGTGCCTGAACACGCCCCTGAAACTCTATATGTAATAAATTATGCAAATAATGGAAGCAGAAGCTATCTTGTACATCTTGATAGCTATAAATGCCCCTTACATTGCTCTATTTGCTTCCCGCCAAGCATTGAATACTTCCTGGACCCCCCCCCCCCCCTTTTTCAAGCCCCTGCAACCGCCTCTGCCATGCAATTTGTATGATATTTCACTAACATCAACTAATTTTCACTTGTTGCAATCACCGTAAACCGATGTAACTACTTCATACTTGAGGCAGTTAGGAAGAAACCGTGAAGATCGCATTTCCGTATTATCGCCAAATATCGCCTCCGAACCCACCCAAAACTGTGCCCTGGAACCGCCTCTGTTCAGGTTAAGAACTCTAAATTTTGACTCCAAATGCGGTATTCAATTCTATGAAAAGTCCCAAAATTTCATGGGCCTGCTCTTAGCCGTTCTGGAGATATCTGCGAAAACATGAGGGGGGCGGAATCCTCACCCCCCTGTTACAAATAGGGTTAAGACAGATTATCATCAAATTAGTCACAGTCAACACACATATACAATATTTAGCTCTTGCCAATCAGCATTCATTGAAATTAAATGTTCGCAAAACATGTGACTGGTGGTGCACTGGACTGGTAAGTATGATGGTAAATGGCACTGGACTGGTAAGTACTAGTAACAAGCCTTTACAGTGCACTAAAGGCTCAAATCATAACACTGCAGTGGTTTGATACTGGCTCAACAATCAAACTTGGAAACTCAGCAAAAAATATATAACACATTTCCTAGAAACAAATATTAAAATGTCTTACCTAGACTAATTCTGACCGCTCAACAACACCAGCACCAGCAGCTTTATGTTTACATTTCACTGGCTTTATCACAATTTTCGCCACTGGCGGATCCAGCTTTCTAATATGGATCCGCCAGTGGCGGATCCATATTAATATGAGGGGGGCTAATTTCACTGGGGGCCTTCCGGGCCCCAGTTTGCGGACTTGGGTTATTATTTTTTTGCTATGCTATTCTTACGTGTAAGGACGTGTAAAATAAGTGCAAAAATAAAATTGATGGATATTTGCCTCCAAACATCTCAAACTTTGTCATTTTACATGCTATTTTATATACAAATTTGTTATTCGCTAATACCTTTTGACTGAATAAAGTTAGAAGGGCACAGTAAACGTCATTTTGTTGTTATCATCAAGACGCGTTGAATGCTGTGCAGCATGACTTCTTTCTGACATTTGATGACCTTGACCTAAGGTGAAGGTCACGGGCCACTGCGCAAAGTCGCCTTTCCAAATTTGACCTACACGGCGATGTTATATATCTTTGAACTTGTTTTGAAGATAGGAATGCATTGGCATTAAAATAATTGCGCGATCGTTGATGATTATAAAGCAAACTGAGACATTTTCGGGCTTTCTGTACACCGAGAAGAAAGTTATGAAGTTACTATTCGACATTCAAATTAAGATTAATTTAAATGATGCCATTGACGATCAGGTGATATTTTCAAAGCACAATCGAATTCCTCGGAACAAGACAAGTTTTAAGATTTGTAATGTTCTAGCTCCTTTCTTTAAATAATAGACTGTTTCTCCTATGAAGACGCTAACCTCGTAAAACTTTTCCACCGAACCTCTCATATCCTATATCGATCGGGGTCACTGCAGCCTGTCGACCATTTCAAGTGGGGATGACCCGGCTGTCCTGCTCCATCGCCACAACCTCGCCCATTCTGTCATCACCTCCTGCCAATTCAGTCTGCCGAATGCCGAGCTGAGCCATACCGGCGGCCGGTGTTCCGTGCGTATGAGATGGAGATACGTTTTGTTTTGCCTTTGCACATCTGATTGGGAAATAGAGTGAATACAGCTTTGGTTTCCATTTTCAGGTTAGTTCCAATCTGTTAGCATCAGTCTACCCTAAAACAGGTTTTATGATCGCTTACAGCAGCTGCAGAATCATATAACAGTAATAGCCGTTTTCACGAAGGATTTTGCGTTTGGGGCGTTTGGGGCGATTGGGGCGATTGGGGCGTTTGGGGTAAATGGGTCTATAGCTTGTCAGAACACGGCTTTTCCAGGTGATTTTGGGTATCAATCGCAACTTTATGAATGTATGCATTTTTCTGGAAATTCCATTTTAATAACACCATAGTTTACTTAAAATTAACAATTTCATCTTAAACTAGCTCTGGTGTTTCCAGACGGCTGGGGTGTTTGTGTGACGCCATCTTGCTCGAATTCCGGAAGTGGCTGGATTGGGAAATGGTCATATTTTACAACGACATGGTTTTCAGGAATAATAGCTCATTTCAATGAAAACTAGATGAATTAGTCCATTCATATTTTCAGTCATATTCACTTTTGAAAGCAAGGATTAGTGATAATTATCGATTTCGTTTTGATAATTTGTTGTAAGATGAAAATAATGCTGGCTCCGGCTCTGCGCTGGCTCTGCGCAGGCGCCACCGCCTGGTCACCATGGCGACGGGACGGCCGGTCGCCTGACCGGACGCCTGACGAGCCTGACGAGCACACGTGGCTCCGGCGCCGGCGGGCTGGTCACCATGGCGCCGGCAGTCTGGTCACCATGGCGACCAGCCTGCTGGTCGCCTGACGTCACGTTGCGCATGCGCAGAGCCGTGGTCTGTGCCCAGCAATGGCGTCCGTTCGACCTAGAGCAGACATGTTTTAGTTTGCAGTACCAGTGGCTGCAGAAAGCCCGCATGTTTCATGGGTTTAAAGTGCTTTTTCTGAGGTCTTTTCGTCAGATTCATCAATTAATAAATTAATCAAATAAAAAACATTTGGTGTGATTCGAAATGCGTAAGGATTGTTCCGGTTTTCGGAAACCAACGAAGTTACCGCTCTAAATTGGATGTTCTCAGCGGGACGGAGCGACGTTTAATTAAGCTCTGCAGGGCCTATTTTAACATGTTAACTGGGGGGCAAATGCCCCCCTCCCCCCCCCAGTGAGCCGTCCCCCCCCCCCCAGTCAAGAAATGTTGCCCACCCTGATTTCAGTATTTCTATGTCATTTTTCGCTTGATAGGTATTCAATTAAAATAAAATATGTTTACCTGGTGATAAATGTATACAAATCCAATGAAAATGTCATGATATTCCTACGTTTTAGTATTTCCCAGCCAAAATAAGTATTTTCACATTTTTTCTGGAGTATCTTGAATTTCAATATCCTTTGAACATCACACATTGGCGGCAGAGTGGGGGAGAGGGGGGTTGGATCAGGAACGTCGCCACACAATTTGGAGTGGGTGGGGGCAACTGCTGAGCCGATTGTGGTCAAATTTGGAGTGTGGTTAGGGATCTCTCAGCCGCCACATTCTCACAAGTCAGGGGTGCTTCTGCACGTGCGCACGTGTGCACCACGTATTTGTATCTCAGAAACTACTTCCCTGATCGAGTTGAAATTCACCATACATTTCCTTTGCGTTCGCTCGTTCATCGCCAACTACGGCGCCTTACTGGTTCGGTAAAAAAGTTATGGAAGAAAAATGACGTATGACCTCAGGGTGAATAGATTTACCTCGTGGAGGTCACAGGATACAAATACCACATGGATCTTTGCATTGGCGGATCCAGAACGGGTGGTTGGGGGAGGGGAATTCCAAAAAGTCTCACACAATTATGAAAACGCATCGGATTTGGCTTGCGTATGCATTGATAGCTGATTTAACCCGCGCCGTGCCGGGGGGGGGGGGGGGCGTTTAGACGCCCCCCCCCTCCCTCAGGTTTTTCAAGGATAGCGAAAAAACGGCGGCGAGCAGCGCCACCGTTATTAGCATAGCTGTTCAGGCATCAATTGTCCACATTATGTTAAAAAATACCTCGGGTCATCTCAGGTCAGGTCACCAGACCAGGTCACGTGACCCCAGTTCCAAAAAAAACTTGTGGTCACACCATAGCCACAATTTTTGGCCGATCGACATCATACTTACAGAATTTCATAAGGTCCTAGGTACCTACAATTCGTTTATATCGGATGTTTGATATCAGTGACCTAAGGTCGGGTCAATTTCGTGACCTACCCATTATAAGTCAATGGGGAAATATTCAAATGCTTCCTATTCTGAGGATACGCACGATATCAGCCCAATTCCTTCTAGATCATGTTATTATAGGACATTTTTGAAGAACCAGGTGCAATTTTCGTTCAGTGACCCCTACAGAGTTAGAGCCGAGGTCATCCGAGGTCACCAACACTTTTTTGTCAATAACTCTCGACAAAACAAAGATAGAGAAGTGAAACTTCCACCAATGTGTTTGTCTCGTCGAGGCACGTCTCCCAATGCCAAACATGACCTATTTGGGTCATCACCTGACCTTGACCTGAGGTCAAATATCTAAGTTGACTTAACCTGGTCACCATGAACGTGATTCGAAGCGCCTTGACGAGAAAAACACGATGACGTCAAAATTAGTTCCTTATCATATTCAGGCAAAAAGTAATTTGTGAAAACTCTTTTGCTAAAAAATAGTTTTTTACATTTGATGAGCTCTGGAGCCTAGGATATTGATCTGAGCTGAAATCTGAGGACACGTGGCGATCTGTGTCGATTGAATGTTTCGAGCTTTCCATTGTTTGTTTTTTTTTCGTTTGTTCCTAGCTAGCATAGTTCCTGTGATATCTGGAGGTTTCTGGAGCGAAGTCCTAAAAATGGTAAATTTGAACTTTGATGACCTCTGGTGACCTCAATAATGACCTGTTAAGAAAATGCCAAAATCGATTCAAAATACTTTTGGACAAGCTTGGAACGATGTTTTCGAGCTTGGTGTACGTCCCATAGGAGCCGAGTTCGAGGGGGCGTCAAAACGCCCCCCCCCCCCCCTCTATGATCTCAAAAACCACGCAACGTAACGACAAGCAGAACACGGTGTTAGATAGGTCGAGACAAGCTCTATCGAAAGTATATCGGTATTTTTTTAGGTCAGGTAAATATTGAGGTCACCAGAGGTGATTAAGGGTCAGATTTTACAGTTTTAGGACTTCGCTCCAGAAATCTCCAGATATCACATGAACTATGATAGCTAGGAACAAACGGAAAAGTAATGGCAAGCTCTTGAAAATTCAATCGCCAGGGTGTCCTCAGATTTTAGCTCAGGTCAATAGTTTAGGCTCCAGAGGTCATCAAATGGCAAACAAGTTATTTTTTGGCAAAACTGTTTTCACAAATAACTCTTTACCTAATAAAGATAAAGCATTACGTTTGACGCCATCATGTTTGTCTCGTCAAGGCGCATTTAATCATGTTAATGTTGACTAGGTTAGGAAAACTGAAAAAAATTGACCTCAGGTCAAGGTCAAGTGGTAACCTAATTAGGTCATGTTGCATATTGGGAGACGTGACTCGACGAGACAAACACATTGGTACCGTTTTCACTTCTCTATATTAATTATGTCGATAGTTATTGACAGTGTTGGCGGTCACGAAATTGACCTGACCTTAGGTCACCGATATACAAAAAATCCGAGATAAACAAATTGTAGGTATCTATCACCTTATCAAATCCTGCAAGATTGAAACCGATCGGCCTAAAACTGTGGCTGCGGTACTACCGCAAACGTTTTGGAGGTGGGGTCATCACGTGACCTGGTCTGGTGACCTGACCTGAGATGACCCGAGATCAAGAATTTGACATAATGCGGGTAGTTCATTTCGAAACAGGTATCCAAAAAACGGTGGCGCGCAGCGCCGCCATTTTTGCGCTATCTGCGAAAAACCGGAGGGGTGGGTGGATTTCGCCCCCCCCCCCCCCCCCCCCCCTCCCCTCCCTCCCCGTCCAGGGCGCGTGTTAAAGCTAACTTTCCTTAGTAAAAGTTGCTGAGATTTTCTTCTATATCAGAAAATGTGTCAATCTTGCACCGATTTCAGGTGGTTTGGGGGAGGGGGCAATTGCTCATTTTGCCCAACCGCCACTGGATCTTTGTATTTTGCAAAAGATGCGGGACTCTGGTGAAAATTGGGCAAATTCAGCCATTTCCTGTGGATTTATATGCATTTACATGTTTCCCCAATGACTTATAATTGGGAGGTCACAAAATAGACTTCACCTTAGGTCACCGATATAAAAATCATCCGAAATAGCAGAATTGTAGGTGTTTGTGACCTGATTAAATCCTGTGAGTATCTAACTGATCGGTCAAACAATGTGCTGCGACGGCACGACCTCACATTTTTTGGAGGTGGGATCACTAGACTTGACTTAGTGACGTGACCTGAGGAGACCCGAGGTAAACAAATTAACAGAATTTTGGCAATTGATAGGCAAGCAGTTGTATCAAAAATGGCGGCGCGAAATGGCGTCGTTTTCCGCCATTTCCAAAACAAATCTAAGGGGGGATGGCATCTGCCCCCACTGCCGGATCCAGGGGGCGGACATCAGGGGTAAATCACCCCACACACACACAATAATCTGGGGGGGAAGGCATGCAATACCAGTATCCCCCCCCCCCCTGCGTGTTCCCTGCACTGAACGTGAAAAACAATGATCTTAGGAGAAAACTACATGAAACCGGAAGTTTTTTTCTTCTCTCAAGTGATTGAGTTTTAAGTTGGTATGTATCCTTTGCTTTCCCGTATTTTCTCAATAACTTTAAAACTGTGCTAGATATCAACGTGAAACTTGCAGTACATTTACTGCACCAATTATACGTCTTCTCACTAAATTTCAATGAAATTAATGTAGTATTTTGGGAGATAATAACGTTTTAATGACGTCATGCCATGCCATTTTTGGTGGAAAAACAATAAATGTTGGACAAATCGTAAAATAGAGTTTCAAAGCAAATTGCAAATAAAAAAACGTTAAAAGAAAGGAAATGACATTTTCTTCCAAATGGCTGTCTCGGATTTTTTTGTTTTGTTTTTTTGACCCAATTTTTTGTATCGTAAAAATGTCCACAATATCTCTTTTTTAATTCGAAAAGTGAATTTCTTAAGCTCGAATACCAGAATAAGGTGACCGGCCCAAATCCGCGGAGGAAAAAAATGGGGTATCTTTTGCCACAAAAAGGTGCCCCCAAAAATGAGGATACCTTTTTGCCCCCCCCCCCCCCCCCCAGTGGTTTTCCCTTAAAATAGGCCCTGAAGCTCTGTCTATGTTTTTTTTTAATTTGATTGCGTTTTTCATCATAATGTTATATTTCTTTGCCATTAATATCTTCAGTTTTGCCCTAACTAACTGTCAATTGCGTATTTTATATAATCAAAGCTGATTATCTAGTATACCTTTTAGCCTCTTTGGGGCGCTTTCAGTATGTTTTGTAGAAGGAACTAACACAGCTCAAAATTGCCAGATTTGCTCATGAATGTGAACATTCAAAGCAAACTAACGGTAAATATTGCATTGTAAGAGCATATACTTATACATTAATTCATAAAATTGTGATTGATACCAAAAATCACCGGAAAAGGCCGTGGTCTTACAAGCTATAGGCCTATTTACCCCAAACGCCCCAATCGCCCCAATCGCCCCAAACGCCCCAAACGCCCCAATTGCCCCAAACGCAAAATCCTTCGTGAAAACGGCTAATAATATGCTTTGGAACTATCGGCGATATAGGTGGCGCCACCATCGACAGGTTGGGAAAATGGTCTCTTAGTAAATCGACTGGCGCTCACCAATTATTGATCTTAGCGGAAAATCTCTTCAGATTTCATTTTCTTAATCATCAGCGCCACTTTTGTCATATTTCAATATAATTTTGAGATGGACGACACACCCT
The DNA here is from genome assembly GCA_036785665.1 of Chirona hameri. Classification (NCBI taxonomy): domain Eukaryota; kingdom Metazoa; phylum Arthropoda; class Thecostraca; order Balanomorpha; family Balanidae; genus Chirona; species Chirona hameri. Next base: position 52,412 of record JAXIVJ010004389.1, on the reverse strand, counting down.
AAGTCCGACACCTTAGGTCGATTCGCAAACTCCAGAAAACCCCGTGAGAAAAATTTCGAAAACAAAAATGTTGCAAGCAGCTCTCATTGTTCCAACTTCCAGATGAAGCTGGAGAGCATCAAAATTGATGTCATTCCATTCAGCGACCCAAAATTAACCAAAACAAGAGTTTTCAATTTTGTGGGGGGAAAAAATGCAGCAATGTTGTAAGAAATTGCAGAAAGAATCAAGAAGCGAAAACCCGTTACAGTAACGCTGAATTGAATGAATAGCATTTCTAGCTTGTTAGATCCTCTACATGGCCCACCGCCTAAATTTATGAGTTTTATCAGGCAAACCTGTAAAGGAATCGCGCCGCTTTGCGGCGCTAAAAACCAAGTACGGATTTAGGATTTCCATGTTATAAGTACTATAACATGGAAATCCACATAAGAATCTTGCAAAAAGCTTAAAAACACGCAAAAATGGGGGTATATTTTTTCGTCAATTCAGCAAAAAAAAAATGTACCCCCTCCCCGGGTACATTTGTCCTCCCCGGAGGGTCCCTAACCACACACCAAATTTCAACACAATCGGCTCAGCCGTTCCTGAGATATAAAATAGGGGCGTGCCCGTGCGCACGTGCAGAGGCATCCCACCCCTGACTTGTGGGAAAGTGGCGGCTGAGGGGTCCCTAACCACACACCAAATTTGAACACAATCTGCCCAGCCGTTGCGAAGTTTTTGCGAGAGAACACTTTTCAACACCCCTCACGCAGCACGCGCCACGTGCAGTGGTAGTGATAGACATGAGTCGGCACCGGTCTCAAACAGATTTGGTTGGATGGGTCTACTCAGCAAAGAAACCTGCTTGTCAATCAGACGTGCGGTTGCAGAGATATTAGCTTCTCAAAAGCGTCGCCACGGGCCGGACTGGGTCGGGCCGGACCGGGTCGGGCCGGGTCGGGCGGGGCCGCTCATATTCAGATTTTTCCCATATACCACGGAAGGACGAGCGAGCGCTTCGCGCTCGCTCCTAATAACATGATCCAGAAGTAATTGGACTAATATCATGCATATCCTGGTCTTGACCTGGTCTGGTGACCTGACCTGAGAAGACCCGAAGATATTTTTTTTTGCAAAGTGTGCGCAATTGATGTCCTAGCAGGTGTGTCAAAACCCGGCGGCGCGCAGCGCCGCCGTTTTTTCGTTATCTGCAAAAAAAAACTGAGGGGGCGGAAATCAACCCCCTGCAGTGCGCGGGTTAAGATATCATACAAAGTCTATATTTTGATCAAAATGCAATACAATAAACGTCAGAAAATGGCAAATGGCAAGGGCTACGAAATAGATTATCGGATTTGTGAAAACTTTGGTTTCTGACCCCTAAAAAAACATTTAAAAGAAATCAATAAAAACGATTTCTTCGGAAAAATGCCCAAAAAATAAAACATTGCAAGTATGTTACAAATTCACCGGATTTCGCATCTTTTTACATAAAGAGATCATTTAAAACAAACTTTTCTTAGTAAAAGCTGCGTATACTTTCTTTTTAGATAGGAAACGTGTCAAATTGTTGCCCATTTCAGGGAATTTGGGAGGCTTGGCCGCTTTGCCCCCTCTTGGATCCGCCAGCGGCCAAAAACATTTGGGGGGGGGGGGCGAGCGGGTACCATTTGGGGGGGGGCGAGAGTACCATTGGGGGGCTGACTCAACATTGGGCCGGGCCGAGGGCCACCCCAAAGTATGTAAATCGACACCTATGAACTAATCCCTTCTCTGTAAAGTATTTATCTAATCTAATTTTGAAGGAAGCAAGTGTCACTGCATCAGCGACATCCCCTGGTAGCATATTCCATTGTCCTACAACCCTTCTACTGAAAAATTACTGTCATAGCCTAGTCCTACTTTGTTTCATAATGAGTTTATGCTGATGACCTCTACCTCGATTTTCCCTATTGACCTCAAAAATTCCCTTTAAATATCCAGAATGCTGACCATTTACAAATTTGAAGACTTCAATTAGATCTCCTCTTAGCCTTCTATATCTAAGTGAAAACATACCCAATTTCTTGAATCTATCTTCATAAGGTAAACTACCAAGACAATTAACCATTTTCGTTGCCCTTGTTTAACTCTTTCTAACAACCAGCAATCTTCCTCATATGTTGGAGACCAGGCTTGTACACAAGAAATGAAGTTGTGTAGTTTTGCATATCTATAATGAATGAAGTAGAACGTCTGACAGCCTCTGGGGAAAATACGTTTGAGTGTCACGTATTGATACTTTCTGGAAATCTGCGGACACCCTTTATGTATGAGGATGCTAAGTCTCTAGCAAATTTGTGCGTTTCTTTTTCACTTATTGTCTTCTGTATGACTGCATGTTAATATGGGAGAGAGTCATTTTTTAGCTTTGAAGGGCTCTGGAGGTAAAATTTAGAAATGTCATGATAGACACTATGATTTTCAAATGCACCGCGTGGTGTTGTACAATTTCGGTAAGTTTGGTTTAAAGGAAATAGTTCACCTCGGAAAATTTTCCCAAACACGATTTGATTATATTTTTAATACAATCTTTTTATATTGTCAAAAATTACCTTATATCGCGCCGATTCAGGACAGAATGCCGTGAATTATTATTGTTTATTACAACTATATGCATACTCTCTGAGTCAGAGTCCTGACGTCACGCGAATGAGAAAAAAATGGTTCAGACAATCAGATTCGAAAGTAGTCGCGTAAGGATAGACTCGCATTGGAGATGTGCCAAACGGCGGCCGGCGGTTCGCTTGCTAGCACCAGTTGCAAGCTGATTGCCTGATGGTATAGCCTCTGCCCGGGCTAGAACCAGTACAACATTCTTTCGCCAGCACCGCATTCCTTCGCCAAAAAAAAATCAAATATATTCGGCTGGAGAGTCTTTTCAGTCAAGAAAACTTGCAGATAGGGGTTTCTCAACACGGGCTACAAAACTGCTATCTCAGTTTAAAACTAATGTTGAAGGTGAACTATTTCCTTTAAATCGGGGTGTTCCACTAATTTGGTGAATGTGAATGATTGAAAATAAGTGGCAAGCTTCACGGCTTCTGAGGGCTGTATTTTTTAGTGTCACGTATTGACACTTTCTGGAAATCTGAGGACAACCTTTGTGTATGAGGATGCAAATTCTCTAGCTAATTTGTGCGTTTCTTTTTCACTTATTGTCTTCTGTATGACTGCATGTTAATATGAGAGAGGGGGTCATTTTTTTTAGCTTTGAGGGGCTCTGGAGGTCAAATTTGGAAATGTCATGAATAGGCACTATGATTTTCAGATGCACCACGTGGTGTTGTACAATTTCGGTAAGTTTCGTTTAAATCGGCGTGTTCCACCAATTTGGTGAATGTGAATGATTGAAAATAAGTGGAAAACTTGACGGCCTCTGAGCAGACTGGTTATTGATTCACCTTTTTTGGAAAGATTCAATCACGATTCATTTTGGAATATGAATGATTCAGTCACCGTTTGATTCATTGATAACCATTTTGAGAAATTATTCGTTCCGATCCAAAGAATCATTTTTTGGGGGGATCAAATCACGTTTGACTCACCATTGAAATAGCATTGTACAGTCTTTTTGATTCAATCAGCCTTGTTTCTATGCGGGTTTTGATTCAATCATGATTCATGAATACACAAATCTGGTGGTGAATCGATTCTTCTTTGATTCAAGGGATTTTGGTTGAACAATTCCAATCGATTCAATCAGAGTCGAATCTATAACCAGTCTGCCTCTGAGGGCTGTATTTTTTAGTGTCACGTATTGTCACTTTCTAGAAATCTGCGGACAACCTTTCTTTATGAGGAAGTCTCTATGGCCTTGTGAGGATGCAAAGTCTCGGGTTAATTTGTGCGTTTGTTTTTGACTTATTGACTCCTGAATGACTGCAGGTTAAAGGAAATAGTTCACCTTGGGAAAATTTTACCCAACACGATTTTATTATATTTATTAATACAATTTATTTTATATTGTCAAAAATGGCCTTATATCGCACCGATTCAGGACAGAAGGCCGTAAATTTGTATGGTTTATCAAAACTATATGCATACTCTCTGAGTCAAAGTCCTGACGTCACGCGAATGTAAACAATGGTTCAGCCAATCATATTCGAAAGTAGTCGCGTAAAGATAGACTCGCATTGGAGATGTGCCAACCGGCGGCCGGCGATCGCTTGCTAGCACCAGCTACAAGCTGATTGGCTGATGGTATAGCCTCTGCCCGGTCTAGAACCAGTACACCATTCTTTCGCCAGCACCGCATTCTTTCGCCAAAAAAAGTCAAATATATTCGGCTGGAAAGTCTTTTCAGTCAACCAAACTTGCAGATAGGGGTTTCCCAACACGGGCTACAAAACTGCTATCTCAGTTTAAAACTAATGTTGAAGGTGAACTATTTGGGAGAGGGGGTAATTTTTCAGGTTTTAGGGGCTCTTACTCGATAGCCTTTGCGAGTGTCATGAATAGTGACCTATATATTCTGAAAGAGCATGTTTTCTCTATTTGTTTGCATAATTTCATTGCATTTGGTGCATTCTGGTGAATGTGTCATTTGAATGTGAATGTGAATATCATGAAACTTGATGTACGTGCTCCTTCTTGGGTCTATTTGAAAACTCAGACTCAGAGTGACACATGTGTGAAGACAGCGACAAATTCACATTCACATTCAGCGACAGATTCGCGGACCCCTCAGAATCATCTACAACTCTACAGAAAGATAGACAAGAGCATGTAAATCAACATGGTGAAATATGTTTCACCCTACATATGATAGTTTGGCGTCTAAACTAAAAATAGAGTTCGCCAGCGACATATTCGAGTTTTGGCGGACCCCTTCGATTTTCATGACAATCGGTGTCCAGATGGAGTTTTAAGCGTTAATGAACGTGGTGAAATCCGTTCCACCCTACATAAGACAGTTAAGCGTCTAGACGCCAAATAGAGTTTTCGAGTTTTGGCGGACCCCTTCGAATTCCATTAAAATCGGTGTCCAGATATAGCTTCAGGCGTAGATTAACATGGTTAAATCCGTTTCATCCTACATATGATAGTTTGGCATCTAGACGCCAATAGAGTCCACCAGCGACAGATTCGAATTTTGGCGGACCCCTGCGAATTCCTTGAAAATCAATTTCCAGATAGAGTATCAGGCGGAGAATAACATGGTGAAATCCGTATCACCCTACATGTGATAGTTTGGCATCTAGACGCCAATAGAGTCCGCCAGCGACATATTCGAATTTTGGCCGACCCCTTTGAATTCCATGAAAATCGGTGTCCAGATAGAGCTTTATGCGTAAATTAATATAGCGAATTCCGTATCACCCTACATTTGATACTTTGGCATATATACGCCAAATGAGTCCACCAGCGACAGATTCGAATTTTGGCGGACCACTGCGAATTCCATGAAAATCAATTTCCACATAGATTATCAGGCGTAGAATAACATCGTGAAATCCGTATCACCCCAAATATGATAGTTTGGCATCTAGACGCCAATAGAGTCCGCCAGCGACAGATTCGAATTTTGGCGGACCCCTTTTAATTCCATCAAAATCGGTGTCCAGATAGAGCTTTATGCGTAAATTAATATAGCGAAATTCGTATCACCCTACATTTGATAGTTTGGCATCTATACGCCAATAGAGTCCGCCAGCGACAGATTCGAATTTTGGCGGACCCCTTTGAATTCCATGAAAATCAATGTCCAGATAGAATATCAAGCGTAGAATAACTTCTTGCAATCTGTTTCACCCTACATATGATAGTTTGGCATCTAGACGCCCATAGAGTCCGCCAGCGACAGATTCGAATTTTGGCGGACCCCTGCGAATTTCATGAAAATCAATGCCCATATAGAGTATCAGGCGTAGAATAACATCGTGAAATCCGCATCACCCTACATATGATAGTTTGGCATATAGCCGCCAATAGAGTCCACCAGCGACAGATACGAATTTTGGCGGATCCCTTCGAATTCCATGAAAATCAATGTCCAGATAGAGCTTCAGGCGTAGATTAACATGGTTAAATCCGTTTCACCCTACATATGATAGTTTGGCATCCAGACGCCAATAGAGGCCACCAGCGACATATTCGAATTTTGGCGGACCCCTGCTAATTCCATGAAAATAAATTTCCAGATAGAGTATCAGGCGTAGAATAACATCGTGAAATCCGTATCACCCTACATATGATAGTTTGGCATCTAGACGCCAAAAGAGTCCGCCAGCGACAGATTCGAATTTTGGCGGACCCCTTTGAATTCCATGAAAATCAATGTCCAGATAGAGTATCAGGCGTAGAATAACATCGTGAAAACCGTTTCACCCTAAATATGATAGTTTGGCATATAGACGCCAATAGAGTCCACCAGCGCCTGATTCGAATTTTGGCGGACCCCTTCGAATTCCATGAAAATAAATATCCAGATGGAACTTCAGGCGTAGATTAACATGGCTAAATCCGTCTCACCCTACATATGATAGTTTGGCATCTAGACGCCAATAGAGTACACCAGCGACAGATTCGAATTTTGGCGGACCCCTGCGAATTCCATGAAAATCAATTTCCAGATAGGGTATCAGGCGTAGAATAACATCGTGAAATCCGTATCAACCTACATATGATAGTTTGGTATCTAGACGCCAATAGAGTCCGCCAGCGACATATTCGAATTTTGGCGGACCCCTTCGAATTCCATGACAATCGGTGTCCAGATAGAGCTTTATGCGTAAATTAATATAGCGAAATCCGTATCACCCTACATTTGATAGTTTGGCATCTATACGCCAATAGAGTCCGCCAGCGACAGATTCGGATTTTGGCGGACCCCTTTGAATTCCATGAAAATCAATGTCCAGATAGAATATCAAGCGTAGAATAACTTCGTGCAATCTGTTTCACCCTACATATGATAGTTTGGCATCTAGACGCCCATAGAGTCCGCCAGCGACAGATTCGAATTTTGGCGGACCCCTGCGAATTTCATGAAAATAAATGTCCAGATAGAGTATCAGGCGTAGAATAACATCGTGAAATCGCATCACCCTACATATGATAGTTTGGCATCTAGACGGCAATAGAGTACGCCAGCGACAGATTCGAATTTTCTCGGACCCTTTGAATTCCATGCAAATCGGTGTCCAAATAGAGCTTTATGCGTAAATTAATATAGTGAAATCCGTATCACCTTACATATGATAGTTTGGCATATAGACGTCAATAGAGTCCGCCAGCGACAGATTCGAAATTTAGCGGATCCCTTCGAATTCCATGAAAATCAATGTCTAGATAGAGCTTCAGGCGTAGATTAACATCGTGAAATCCGTATCACCCTACATATGATAGTTTGGCATATAGACGCCAATAGAGTCCGCCAGCGACAGATTCGAATTTTGGCGGACCCCTTTGAATTCCATGAAAATAAATGTCCAGATAGAGTATCATGCGTAGAATAACATCGTGAAAACCGTTTCACCCAACATATGATAGTTTGGCATATAGACACCAATAGAGTCCGCCTGCGACAGATTCGAATTTTGGCGGACCACTTCGAATTCCATGAAAATAAATGTCCAGATGGAGCTTCAGGCGTAGATTAACATGGTTAAATCCCTTTCACCCTAAATATGATAGTTTGGCATATAGACGCCAATAAAGTCAACCAGCGACAGATTCGAATTTTGGCGGACCCCTGCGAATTCCATGAAAATCAATTTCCAGATAGAGTATCAGGCGTAGAATAACATCGTGAAATCCGTATCATTCTACATATGATAGTTTGGTATCTAGACACCAATAGAGTCCGCCAGCGACAAATTCGAATTTTGGCGGACCCCTTTGAATTCCATGAAATTCGGTGGCCAGATAGAGCTTTATGCGTACATTAATTTAGCGAAATCCGTATCACCCTACGTTTGATAGTTTGGCATCTATACGCCAATAGAGTCCGCCAGCGACAGATTCGAATTTTGGCGGACCCCTTTAAATTCCATGAAAATCAATGTCCAGATAGAATATTAAGGGTAGAATAACTTCGTGAAATCCGTATCACCCTACATATGATAGTTTGGCATCTAGACGCCAATAGAGTCCGCCAGCGACAGATTCGAATTTTGGCGGACCCCTTCGAATTCCATGAAAATCAATGACCAGATCGAGTTTTAGCCGTAGATTAACATGGTTAAATCCGTTTCACCCTACATATGATAGTTTGGCATCTAGACGCCAATAGAGTTCACCAGCGACAGATTCGAATTTTGGCGGACCGCTGCAAATTGCATGAAAATCAATTTCCAGATAGAGTATCAGGCGTAGAATAACATCATGAAATCCGTATCACCCTATGTTTGATAGTTTGGCATCTATACCCCAATAGAGTCCGCCAGCGACAGATTCGAACTTTGGCAGACCCCTTTGAATTCCATGAAAATCAGTGTCCAGATAGAACATCAAGCGTAGAATAACTTCGTGAAATATATTTCACCCTACATATGATAGTTTGGCATCTAGACGCCAATAAAGTCCGCCAGCGACATATTCGAATTTTGGCGGACCCCTTTGAATTCCATGAAAATCAATGTCCAGATAAAATATCAAGCGTAGAATAACTTCGTGAAATCTGTTTCACCCTACATATGATAGTTTGGCATCTAGACGCCCATAGAGTCCGCCAGCGACAGAATCGAATTTTAGCGGACCCCTGCGAATTTAATTAAAATAAAAGGCCAAATAGAGTATCAGGCGTAGAATAACATCGTGAAATCTGCATCACCCTACATATGATAGCTTGGCCTCTAGATGCCAATAGAGTACGCCAGCGACAGATTCGAATTTTGGCGGACCCCTTTGAATTCCATGCAAATCGGTGTCCAGATAAATCTTTATACGTAAATTAACATAGTGAAATCCGTATCACCCTACATATGATAGTTTGGCATATAGACGCTAATAGAGTCCGCCAGTGACAGATTCGAATTTTGACGGACCCCTTCGAATTCCATGAAAATCAATGTCAAGATAGAGCTTCAGGCGTAGATGAACATGGTTAAATCCGTTTCACTCTACATATGATAGTTTGGCATCTAGACGCCAATAGAGTCCACCAGCGACAGATTCGATTTTTGGCGGACCCCTGCGAATTCCATAAAAATCCATTTCCAGATAGAGTATCAGGTGTAGAATAACATTGTGAAATCCGTATCACCCTACATATGATAGTTTGGCATCTAGACGCCAATAGAGTCCGCCAGCGACAGATTCGATTTTTGGCGGACCCCTGCGAATTCCATAAAAATCCATTTCCAGATAGAGTATCAGGTGTAGAATAACATTGTGAAATCCGTATCACCCTACATATGATAGTTTGGCATCTAGACGCCAATAGAGTCCGCCAAAAATCGAATCTGTCGCTGGCGGACTCAATTGGCGTCTAGATGCCAAACTATCATATGTCGGGTGATACGGATTTCACGATGTTATTCTACGCCTGATACTCTAGCTGGAAATTGATTTTCATTGAATTTGCAGGGGTCCGCCAAAATTCGAATCTGTCGCTGGTGGACTCTATTGGCGCCTAGATGCCAAACTATCATATGTAGGGTGAAACGGATTTAACCATGTTAATCTACGCCTGAAGCTCTATCTGGACATTGATTTTCATGGAATTCGAAGGGGTCCGCCAAAATTCGAATCTGTCGCTGGCGGACTCTATTGGCGTCTATATGCCAAACTATCAAATGTAGGGTGAAACGGTTTTCACGAATTTATTCTACGCCTGATACTCTATCTGGACATTTATTTTTATGGAATTCGAAGGGGTCCGCCAAAATTCGAATCTGTCGCTGGTGAACTCCATTGGCGTATAGATACCAAACTATTAAATGTAGGGTGATACAGATTTCTCTATATTAATTTACGCATAGAGCTCTATCTGGACACCGATTTTCATAGAATTCAAAGGGGTCCGCCAAAATTCAAATCTGTCGCTGGCGGACTCTATTGGCGTCTATTGGCCTGATACTCTATCTGGAAATTGATTTTCATGGAATTCGCAGGGGTCCGCCAAAATTCAAATCTGTCGCTGGCCGGCTCTATTGGCGTCTAAATGCCAAACTATCATATTTAGGGTGATACGGATTTCACGATGTTATTCTACGCCTGATACTCTATCTGGAAATTAATTTTCATGGAATTCGCAGTGGTCCGCCAAAATTCGAATCTGTCGCTCGTGGACTCTATTGGCGTCTAGATGCCAAACTATCATATGTAGGGTGAAACGGTTTTAACCATGTTAATCTACGCCTGAAGCTCCATCTGGACATTGATTTTCATGGAATTCGAAGGGGTCCGCCAAAATTCGAATCTGTCGCTGGCGGAATCTATTGGCGTCTATATGCCAAACTATCATATGTAGGGTGAAACGGTTTTCACGATGTTATTCTACGCTTGATTTTCTATCTGGACATTGATTTTCATGGAATTCAAAGGGGTCCGCTAAAATTCGAATATGTCGCTGGCGGACTCTATTGGCGTCTAGATGCCAAACTGTCATATGTAGGGTGATACGGATTTCACGATGTTATTCTACGCCTGATACTCTATCTGGAAATTTATTTTCATGGAATTCGCAGGGGTCCGCCAAAATTCGAATCTGTCGCTGGTGGACTGTATGGCGTCTAGATGCCAAACTATCATATGTAGGGTGAAACGGATTTAACCATGTTAATCTACGCGTGAAGCTCTATCTGGACATTGATTTTCATGGAATTCGAAGGGGTCCGCCAAAATTCGAATCTGTCGCTGGCGGACTCTATTGGCGTCTAGATGCCAAAATATCATATGTAGGGTGATACGGATTTCACTATATTAATTTACGCATAAAGCTCTATCTGGACACCGATTTTCATGGAATTCAAAGCAGTCCGCAAAATTATAATCTGTCGCTGGCGAACTCTATTGGCGTCTAGATGCTATCATATAAAGGGTGATGCGGATTTCATGATGTTATTCTACGCCTGATACCCTATCTGGACATTGATTTTCATGAAATTCGCAGAGGTCCGCCAAAATTCGAATCTGTCGCTGGCGGACTCTATGGGCGTCTAGATGCCAAACTATCATATGTAGGGTGAAACAGATTTCGCGAAGTTATTCTACGCTTGATATTCTATCTGGACATTTATTTTCATGGAATTTAAAGGGGTCCGCCAAAATTCGAATCCGTCGCTGGGGGACTCTATTGGCGTCTAGATGCCAAACTGTCATATGTAGGGTGAAACTTATTTAACCATGTTAATCTACGCCTGAAGCTCCATCTGGACATTGATTTTCATGGAATTCAAAGGGGTCCGCCAAAATTGGAATCTGTCGCTAACGGACTCTATTGGCGTCTATATGCCAAACTATCATATGTACGGTGAAACGGTTTCAACGATGTTATTCTACGCCTGATTCTCTATCTGGACATTGATTTTCATGGAATTCAAAGGGGTCCGCCAAAATTCGAATCTGTCAATGGCGGGCTCTATTAGCGTCTAGATGCCAAACAAATCAAATTAAGGGTGATACAGATTTCGCTATATTAATTTACGCATACTGCTCTATCTGGACACCGATTGTCATGGAATTCAAAGGGGTCCGCCAAAATTCGAATCTGTCGCTGGCGACTCTATTGGCGTATATATGCCAAACTATCATATGTAGGGTGATACGGATTTCACGATGTTATTCTACGCCTGATACTCTATCTGGAAATTGATTTTCATGGAATTCGAAGGGGTCAGCCAAAATTCGAACTGTCGCTGGCGGACTCTATTGGCGTAAAGATGCCAAACTATTAAATGTAGGGTGATACAGATTTCGCTATATTAATTTACGCATAAAGCTCTATCTGGACACCGATTTTAATGGAATTCAAAGGGGTCCGCCACAATTCGAATCTGTCGCTGACGGACTCTATTGGCGTCTATTGGCCTGATACTCTATCTGGAAATTGAATTTCATGGAATTCGCAGGGGTCCGCCAAAAATCGAATCTGTCGCTGGTGGACTCTATTGGCGTCTAGATGCCAAACTATCATATGTAGGGTGATACGGATTTCACTATATTAATTTACGCATAAAGCTCTATCTGGACACCGATTTTCATGGAATTCAAAGGGGTCGGACAAAATTCGAATCTGTCGCTGGCGTACTCTATGGGCGTCTAGATGCCAAACTATCATATGTAGGGTAAAACAGATTTCACGAAGTTATTCTACGCTTGATATTCTATCTGGACATTGATTTTCATGGAATTCAAAGGGGTCCGCCAAAATTAGAATCTATCGCTGGTGGACTCTGTTGGCGTATAGATGCCAAACTATCAAATGAAGGTTGATACAGATTTCGCTATATTAATTTACGCATAAAGCTCTATCTGGACACCGATTTTCATGGAATTCAAAGGGGTCCGCCAAAATTCGAATATGTCGCTGGCGACTCTATTGGCGTCTAGATGCCAAACTATCATATGTAGGGTGATACGGATTTCACGATGTTATTCTACGCCTGATACTCTAGCTGGAAATTGATTTTCATGGAATTCGCAGGGGTCCGCCAAAATTCGAATCTGTCGCTGGTGGACTCTATTGGCGTCTAGATGCTAAACTATCATATGTAGGGTGAAAAAGATTTAACCATGTTATTTTACGTCTGAAGCTCTATCTGGACATTGATTTTCATGGAATTCGAAGGGGTCCGCCAAAATTCGAATCTGTCGCTGGCGGACTCTATTGGCTACATATATTGGCTACATATGATATGTCAAACTATCATATGTAGAGTGCTACTGATTTCACGATGTTATTCTACGCCTGATACTCTATCTGGACATTGATTTTCATGGAATTGGAAGGGGTCCGCCAAAATTCGAATCTGTCGCTGGTGGACTCTATTGCCGTCTAGATGCCAAACTATCATATGTAGGGTGAAACGGTTTTCTGGAAGTTATTCTACGCCTGATACGCTATCTGGCGATTTATTTTCATGGAATTCGAAGGGGTCCGCCAAAATTCGAATCTGTCGCTGGTGGACTCTATTGGCGTCTAGATGCCAAACTATCATATGTAGGATGAAACGGATTTAAACATGTTAATCTACGCCTGAAGCTCTATATGGACATTGATTTTCATGGAATTCAAAGGGGTCCGCCAAAATTCGAATCTGTCGCTGGCGGACTCTATTGGCGTCTATATGCCAAACTATCATATGTAGGGTGAAACGGTTTTCACGAAGTTATTCTACGCCTGATACTCTATCTGAACATTTATTTTTATGGAATTCGAAGGGGTCCGCCAAAATTCGAATTTGTTGCTGGCGGACTCTATTGGCGTCTATATGCCAAACTATCATATGTAGGGTGATACGGATTTCACGATGTTATTCTACGCCTGATACTCTATCTGGACATTAATTTTCATGGAATTCGAAGGGGTCCGCCAAAATTCGAATCTGTCGCTGGTGAACTCTATTGGCGTATAGATGCCAAACTATTAAATGTAGGGTGATACAGATTTCTCTATATTAATTTACGCATAGAGCTCTATCTGGACACCGATTTTCATAGAATTCAAAGGGGTCCGCCAAAATTCAAATCTGTCGCTGGCGGACTCTATTGGCGTCTATTGGCCTGATACTCTATCTGGAAATTGATTTTCATGGAATTCGCAGGGGTCCGCCAAAATTCAAATCTGTCGCTGGCCGGCTCTATTGGCGTCTAGATGCCAAACTATCATATTTAGGGTGATACGGATTTCACGATGTTATTCTACGCCTGATACTCTATCTGGAAATTAATTTTCATGGAATTCGCAGTGGTCCGCCAAAATTCGAATCTGTCGCTCGTGGACTCTATTGGCGTCTAGATGCCAAACTATCATATGTAGGGTGAAACGGTTTTAACCATGTTAATTTACGCATTAAGCTCTATCTGGACACCGATTTTCATAGAATTCAAAGGGGTCCGACAAAATTCGAATCTGTCGCTGGCGTTCAGATTGGTTAAATCCGTTTTACCCTACATATGATAGTTTGGCATCTAGACGCCAATAGAGTCCACCAGCGAAAGATTCGAATTTTGCGGACCCCTTCGAATTCCATGAAAATAAATCTCCAGATAGAGTATCAGGCGTAGAACAACTCAATGGGCGTCTAGATGCCAAAGTGTCATATGTAGGGTGAAACAGATTTCACGAAGTTATTCTACGCTTGATATTCTATCTGGACATTGATTTTCATGGAACTCAAAGGGGTCAGCCAAAATTAGAATATATCGCTGTTGGACTCTATTGGCGTATAGATGCCAAACTATCAAATGTAGGGTGATACAGATTTCGCTATATTAATTTACGCATAAAGCTCTATCTGGACACTGATTTTCATGGAATTCAAAGGGGTCCGCCAAAATTCGAATCTGTCGCTGGCGGGCTCTATTGGCGTCTAGATGCCAAACTATCATATGTAGGGTGATACGGATTTCACGATGTTATTCTACGCCTGATACTCTATCTGGAAATTAATTTTCATGGAATTCGCAGTGGTCCGCCAAAATTCGAATCTGTCGCTCGTGGACTCTATTGGCGTCTAGATGCCAAACTATCATATGTAGGGTGAAACGGTTTTAACCATGTTAATCTACGCCTGAAGCTCCATCTGGCCATTGATTTTCATGGAATTCGAAGGGGTCCGCCAAAATTCGAATCTGTCGCTGGCGGAATCTATTGGCGTCTATATGCCAAACTATCATATGTAGGGTGAAACAGATTTCACGAAATTATTCTACGCTTGATATTCTATCTGGACATTGATTTTCATGGAATTCAAAGGGGTCCGCCTAAATTCGAATCTGTCGCTGGCGGACTCTATTGGCGTATAGATGCCAAACTTTTTAATGTAGGGTGATACGGATTTCGCTATATTAATTTACGCATAAAGCTCTATCTGGACACCGGTTTTCATGGAATTCAAAGGGGTCCGCCAAAATTCGAATCTGTCGCTGGCGGACTCTATTGGCGTCTAGATGCCAAACTCACATATGTAGGGTGATACGGATTTCACGATGTTATACTACGCCTGATTCTCTATCTGGAAATTGATTTTCATGGAATTCGGAGGGGTCCGCCAAAATTCGAATATGTTGCTGGTGGACTCTATTGGCGTCTAGATGCTAAACTATCATATGTAGGGTGAAACGGATTTAACCATGTTAATCTACGCCTGAAGCTCTATCTGGATATTGATTTTCATGGAATTCGAAGGGGTCCCTTAAAAATTGAATATGTCGCTGGTGTTCTCTATTGGCGTCTAGATGCCAAACTATCATATGTAGGGTGAAACGGATTTAACCATGTTAATCTACGTCGGAAGTTCTATCTGGAAATTGATTTTCATGGAATTCGAAAGGGTCCGCCAAAATTCGAATCTGTCGCTGGCGGACTCTATTGGCATCTATATGCCAAACTATCATATGTAGGGTGAAACCGTTTTCACGAAGTTATTCTACGCCTGATACTCTATCTGGACATTAATTTTTATGGAATTTAAAGGGGTCCGCCAAAATTCGAATCTGTCGTTGGTGGATTCTATTGCCGTCTAGATACCAAACTATCATATGTAGGGTGAAACGGATTTAACCATGTTAATCTACGTCTGAAGCTCTATCTGGACATTTATTTGCATGGAATTCGTAGGGGTCTGCAAAAATTCGAATCTGTCGCTGGCGGACTCTATTGGCGTCTATATGCCAAACTATCATATGAAGGGTGAAACGGTTTTCTGGAAGTTATTCTACGCCTGATACTCTATCTGGAGATTTATTTTCATGGAATTCGAAGGGGTCCGCCAAAATTCGAATCGGTCGCTGGTGGACTCTATTGGCGTCTAGATGCCAAACTATCATATTTAGGGTGAAACGGATTTAAGCATGTTAATCTACGCCTGAAGCTCTATCTGGACATTGATTTTGATGGAATTCGAAGGGGTCCGCCAAAATTCGAATCTGTCGCTGGCGGACTCTATTGGCGTCTATATGCCAAACTATCATATGTAGGATGAAACGGTTTTCACGAAGTTATTCTACGCCTGATACTCTATCTGGACATTTATTTTCATGGAATTCGAAATGGCCGCCAAAATTCGAATCTGTCGCTGGTGGACTCTATTGGCGTATAGATGCCAAACTATTAAATGTAGGGTGATACAGATTTCGCTATATTAATTTACGCATAAAGCTCTATCTGGACACCGATTTTCATGGAATTCAAAGGGGTCCGCCAAAATTCGAATCTGTCGCTGGCGGACTCTATTGGCGTCTATTTGCCTGATACTCTATCTGGAAATTGATTTTCATGGAATTCGCAGGGGTCCGCCAAAATTCGAATCTGTCGCTGGTGGACTCTATTGGCGTCTAGATGCCAAACTATCATATGTAGGGTGATACGGATTTCACTATATTAATTTACGCATAAAGCTCTATCTGGACACCGATTTTCATGGAATTCAAAGGGGTCCGACAAAATTCGAATCTGTCGCTGGCGTACTCTATGGGCGTCTAGATGCCAAACTATCATATGTAGGGTGAAACAGATTTCACGAAGTTATTCTACGCTTGATATTCTATCTGGACATTGATTTTCATGGAATTCAAAGGGGTCCGCCAAAATTAGAATCTATCGCTGGTGGACTCTATTGGCGTATAGATGCCAAACTATCAAATGTAGGGTGATACAGATTTCGCTATATTAATTTACGCATAAAGCTCTATCTGGACACCGATTTTCATGCAATTCAAAGGGGTCCGCCAAAATTCGAATCTGTCGCTGGCAGACTCTATTGGCGTCTAGATGCCAAACTATCATATGTAGGGCGATACGGATTTCACGATGTTATTCTAAGCCTGATACTCTATCTGGAAATTGATTTTCATGGAATTCGCAGTGGTCCACCAAAATTCGAATCTGTCGCTGGTGGACTCTATTGGCGTCTAGATGCCAAACTATCATATGTAGGGTGAAACGGATTTAACCATGTTAATCTACGCCTGAAGCTCCATCTGGACATTGATTTTCATGGAATTCGAAGGGGTCCGCCAAAATTCGAATCTGTCGCTGGCGGACTCTATTGGCGTCTATATGCTAAACTATCATATGTAGGGTGAAACGGTTTTCACAATGTTATTCTACGCCTGATTCTCTATCTGGAAATTTATTTTAATGGAATTCAAAGGGGTCAGCCAAAATTCGAATATGTCGCTGGCGACTCTATTGGCGTCTAGATGCCAAACTATCATATGTAGGGTGATACGGATTTCACTATGTTATTCTACGCCTGATACTCTAGCTGGAAATTTATTTTCATGGAATTCGCAGGGGTCAGCCAAAATTCGAATCTGTCGCTGGTGGACTCTATTGGCGTCTAGATGCCAAACTATCATATGTAGGGTGAAACGGATTTAACCATGTTAATCTACGCCTGAAGCTCTATCTGGACATTGATTTTCATGCAATTCGAAGGGGTCCGCCAAAATTGGAATCTGTCGCTGGCGGACTCTATTGGCGTCTATATGCCAAACTATCATATGTAGGGTGATACGGATTTCACTATATTAATTTACGCATAATTCTCTATCTGGACACCGATTTTCATGGAATTCAAAGGGGTCCGACAAAATTCGAATCTGTCGCTGGCGTTCTCTATTGGCGTCTAGATGCCAAACTATCATATGTAGGGTGATGCGGATTTTATGATGTTATTCTACGCCTAATACTCTATCTGGACATTGATTTTCATGGAATTCGAAGGGGTCCGCCAAAATTCGAATCTGTCGCCGGTGGACTCTATTGCCGTCTAGATGCCAAACTATCATATGTAGGGTGAAACGGATTTAACCATGTTAATCTACGTCTGAAACTCTATCTGGACATTTATTTTCATGGAATTCGAAGGGGTCCGCCAAAATTCGAATCTGTCGCTGGCGGACTCTATTGGCGTCTATATGCCAAACTATCATATGTAGGGTCAAACGGTTTTCTGGAAGTTATTCTACGCCTGATACTCTATCTGGAGATTTATTTTCATGGAATTCGAAGGGGTCCGCCAAAATTCGAATCTGTCGCTGGTGGACTCAATTGGCGTCTAGATGCCAAACTATCATATGTAGGGTGAAACGGATTTAACCATGTTAATCTACGCCTGAAGCTCTATCTGGACATTGATTTTCATGGAATTCGAAGGGGTCCGCCAAAATTCGAATCTGTCGCTGGCGGACTCTATTGGCGTCTATATGCCAAGCTATCATATGTAGGGTGAAACGGTTTTCACGAAGTTATTCTACGCCTGATACTCTATCTGGACATTTATTTTTATGGAATTCGAAGGGGTCCGCCAAAATTCGAATCCGTCGCTGGCGGACTCTATTGGCGTCTATATGCCAAACTATCATATGTAGAGCGATACGGAGTTCACGATGTTATTTTACGCCTGATACTCTATCTGGACATTTATTTTCATGGAATTCGAAGGGGTCCGCTAATATTCGAATATGTCTCTCTATTGGCGTCTAGATGCCAAACTATCATATGTAGGGTGAAACGGATTTAACCATATTAATCTACGTCTGATGCTCTATCTGGACATTGATTTCCATGGAATTCGAAGGGGTTCGCCAAAATTCGAATCTGTCGCTGGCGGACTCTATTGGCGTCTATATGCCAAACTATCATATGTAGGGTGAAACGGTTTTCTGGAAGTTTTTCTACGCCTGATACTCTATCTGGACATCGATTTTCATGGAATTCGAAGGGGTCCGCCAAAATTCGAATCTGTCGCTGGCGGACTCTATTGGCGTCTATATGCCAAACTGTCATATGTAGGGT
Source organism: Chirona hameri (assembly GCA_036785665.1). Taxonomy (NCBI): domain Eukaryota; kingdom Metazoa; phylum Arthropoda; class Thecostraca; order Balanomorpha; family Balanidae; genus Chirona; species Chirona hameri. The sequence goes on along the minus strand of JAXIVJ010004389.1, from coordinate 33,475 downwards.
GATACGGATTTCACCATGTTATTCTACGCCTGATACTCTATCTGGACATTGCTTTTCATGGAATTCGAAGGGGTCCGCCAAAATTCGAATCTGTCGCTGGTGGACTCTATTATTGGCGCCTAGATGCCAAACTATCATATGGAGGGTGAAACGGATTGAACCATGTTAATCTACGCCTGAAGCTCTATCTGGACATTGATTTTCATGGAATTCGAAGGGGTCCGCCAAAATTCGAATCTGTCGCTTGCGGACTCTATTGGCGTCTATATGCCAAACTATCATATGTAGGGTGAAACGGTTTTTACGAAGTTATTCTACGCCTGATACTCTATCTGGACATTGATTTTCATAGAATTCGAAGGGGTCCGCCAAAATTCGAATCTGTCGCTGGCGGACTCTATTGGCGTCTTTATGCCAAACTATCATATGTAGGGTGATACGGATTTCACGATGTTATTCTACGCCTGAAGCTCTATTTGGACATTGATTTTCATGGAATTCGAAGGGGTCCGCCAAAATTCGAATCTGTCGCTGGCGGACTCTATTGGCGTCTATATGCCAAACTATCATATGCAGGGTGAAACGGTTTTCACGAAGTTATTATACGCCTGATACTCTATCTGGACATTGATTTTCATGGAATTCGAAGGGGTCCGCCAAAATTCGAATCTGTCGCTGGTGGACTCTATTGGCGTCTAGATGCCAAACTATCATATGTAGGGTGAAACGGATTTAACCATGTTAATCTACGCCTGAAACTCTATCTGGACATTGATTTTAATGGAATTCGAAGGGGTCCGCCAAAACTCAAAAACTCTAATCGGCGTCTAGACGCTGAACTGTCATATGTAGGGTGGAACGGATTTCACCACGTTCATTAACGCTTAAAACTCCATCTGGACACCGATTTTCATGAAAATCGAAGGGGTCCGCCAAAACTCGAATATGTCGCTGGCGAACTCTATTTTTAGTTTAGACGCCAAAGTATCATGTAGGGTGAACAAGATTTCACCATGTTGATTTACATGCTCTTGTCTATTTTTCTGTAGAGTTATAGATGATTCTGAGGGGTCCTCGAATCTGTCGCTGAATGTGAATGTGAATCTGTCGCTGTCTTCACACACGTCAGAGTGACGGGGTTTCTGAAGCCTGAGCAAAATTTATACCTTCTGGTATGAGCCCTGTTCGGCTGCCGGCTCTCACGTTAGCCAGTGCTAGTGGGCTCGCAGGTTGCCTAGCAACGTGCGATTCACCAATCAGGAGCGAGCAAACGATGACGACACGCGCACAGTTTCATGTACGCGTGCCCCCTTACGTGACGTCACGTGCTTGCGCGCGAGCGGCATTCCAGCGATTGAAAAAGAGCGCTAGCATGGCTTGAGTTTGCTCGCCGGTGTTCGGCGGCCGCGAGTTGACGTCACTCTTTATGACGACACTGCTCTGTGTGACGTCGGTGAGCGCTCTCGCGAGAGCCGGCTGCCGAACAGCGCTCTGGATTTCTTTCTGAAAAAAAGCTTCCACATTTGATTGCCAAACAATACAGTTATGCCGCAACTGTGGCAAATAGAACATCAGCTGGCCGCTGACCCCAAACGGCTGCCGCAAGGTGGGCTGCCAAGGCCCTATAAGAAGGTAGACTCATCCGGCGATTTTACCGAATCCGCCTCAGGAGTGGTGACGTCATCTGAACGTAGAATCCCTTGCTCCTATACAAATCAATGATAACTCGCAATTTTTGAAAAACTCTATATATAATTTACTGTGCCGATTTACAAACAAGAAACCCTGAAATAAATACCGGTTCAAGGTCTCTAACTTAATCGAATAATATTTTGCTCTTAAGTCACGCTTAATTTGACAGCGAAGGGGCAAAGATTTTATTCGTTCGCTAATGTTAAAAGGCCATATATAAGCCGCGCCACAAAAGTAGGTGCGCCAAAAAATAGCATATATGACGTCACGCCCAAGAAAGAACCACGTATGTTACGGTTTTTAGTTGGTAGACATACGTGGTTTTTCTGTATTGCATTGCGAAATGCAAATTGAGCCTATGGCGGATCTGAAGGGATCTGAAGGGATGACAACCCCCTGGGCTGCCGTGGCGGATCAAGGCCCTAGATAGGTGGCGGATAGGACAATTAGTAAATGCGATAGGTTGGTAGTCTGCGAATCATGCGATGTGATCGAACTGGAAATCATTAAATAAAAATAGATACCCGATTCAGATTTTGAATTTTAAAGTGTGATAAGTATCTTCGGTATTATTTTACCTGGCGTCCAACTACAAGTTCACGCATAAGTTTTGCAATATCCAACATTTTGTAGTGTGCTGATTACAAAGTTGATACTCATTGGTGGGGCAAATCAACCATCAAATTATCCTAACTGACATAACTGACATGACAACTGACACATGGAGCTGCAGCTCCACATTTGGTGCAATTGGTAGATACAGATTCAGATTCAGATTGTATTTGCATGAGATCCACAACTGGCTTTTCACACATGCATGTCATCATAGGTAAAAAAGTATAAGGAGTATAATGTCACTATAACTAAAGCATTGCATGAATCAGGTACTGAGTTCCGATGCATAATGCATCTCAAGCGACAGTCAGCAGCCTTCACTGCGACTCAGAATTTCGTGCTTAAGCTCACACAATAACCAGGGGCATTTACTTCTATACTCAATCGGTTTAGCATTGTAACACAGGCTGCAAATCATGTGGTGTGATCAAACTGGAAATCATTAAATACAAATAGATACCTGATTCAGAAGATAGGGTAGAACAGTAGGTTATATTTGGTTATGGCTCATTTGCCCCACAAATGGTATCAGATTTGGAGTCAGCACATACAAACCTAGAAAATGCAAAAAGTATCATGAAACAGGTGTTGGACTGAGTACATTTTTTCCACATTCACATCCTTCCATATATTTTGGAGTACTCCAGTTGGTGCTCACCAAAAAGGTAACTGGTAACTTGAACTACAAAGTACCTATGATGTTGCAATGAGAAATGTAAAAAAAATATAGAGTGCAGTCTAGATTGGATATTCCACTTCAATTCTGAAGTTAAGGTTGACTGCCCAAACTATAGGCCCTCCAAGAGCAGAAATTATACAGTATTGAATTGATTTTCTTTGCAGATTTTGTTAAGGTTTTTCTGGGTGGCTGTTCAGGAGAGGCCGCCTGGGGCGGAATTGCCCTCCATCTTGGATTTTTTCCCTTCACAGTCACATGTTTTTTGTGGTGAACGTGCTATAGTAAACTGTAAATAACCTATCTTGGGATCCCCAACCCACTGCTTTACAACAAGAAGAATATGAAGAAAACCTTCATTCAAAACATGTGACCAAAATATGGAAGGACTTTTTCCCAGGCCCTCAGGCTCCCTAAGGGGAACCTTGTTATGTGGTGACAATATGGAAGCTTGTGTGATGCTTGCCTTACCAATACCAACAACCTTAACACTGGATGTGTCCTAAAGCCGGACTTGTCACACTATTGGTAATATAGACAATACTGATGCACTACATCATAACATGAAAGATCTGGTGTTGGGACATGTCTTGGGTACTGTTGTTTACCCTGTGGAGTGTAGTGTGGCATGTCCATTGTTATGATAGTGTAACCTAAGCCTGATATTTGCCAGAAAGCAATGTTTACAGAATGCACATCTTTTACCTCTTAGATGGATATTAAATGCTGTTTTTGCCTAAATGTTAGAAAACTTGATTGCAATTTCCATGATTCAACATGTTTTTTGAAACCAACTGTGTGAGGAATGTTTGCTTTAATCATTATCACCTCATTTGTAGTACCTTATGTAGGTGGAAATTTAAAGCCCAAAACATGAAGTAAACATGCTCTGACCTGACTCTCCAAGTCAATATGATTGTGGTAGAATGAAAAAGTGAAGCTACATCTCATTGTGTTATTAAATAGTGTCTGTGCTGTCCTATATTACCTATGATAATTTATACATGGTCAAACTGAAGGGTGAGAACAAGAAGCCAGTCAAAATATTTTGGAAAAACTGTTCATCCTGTTCTCTGGAATATGTTCATTGTTAAAACATATGGCTCTATATGCAGCTGAGCAATTCCAAGACATTTTTTAACAATGTTGGATTCCTGATTGACACCCTCATCTCTCACTGTTGTGTTCAAAGTTGGTTTATGGGGTTATCTTGGGCCCTGGATCTATATTCCATCTGTGTGAATATCACCTCGATCTGACGGGTTACAAGTTATAGCCTCAGGAATTTATTTAAGGTTGTGCTGCAGAGGCATTTTTTGGAGGCCAAAATAGTGTATTTAAGGTATCAAAATAGCAGAACAACTTATATGGCTAAATTCACAATGGAACACATATTTCATTTCTGACTTGCAATGTGTTGCATGACCTTGAGTGGCCTTGACCCTGTGACCTTGTGACCTTTCTTTCATTGACCTTGTGTGACCCCCAGTACTGAGTGTCACCTCTGATTTAAATTTTTAACTTTACATAATAGTTGCCTATACATTGTCTAAAAATATAAAACAAAATAATAAGGGGGCGTTTTTCCTCTACATTTCACTAGAGTCAAAACTAGAGTCTCTACACTCACTGAACATCAAATTTGGCAAGCAATGGAGTCTGTCCTAGAGACCAAAATATATCAGGAACTATGGTTGATAAACTATTGACTTAATCTGATTTATAGGGCACACTTACAATTGCACTTGTCAAGAGCTTTCGACTGCTATTTTCTGTTTGTTCCTAGCAACTATAGCTTCTGAGATATTTCGGGGTCTCTGGGGCAGCCTCCACTGGTTGTCAAATTTGAGCTTTGGTGACCTCGAGTTAAATTTAGAGGAAAAACGCCCTCTATTATTTTGTATTGTTAGACGATGTTTGGGCAAATATTATGCAAAGTTAAAAATTGAAATCAGAAGTGTACTGGGGGTCCCGCGAGGTCAACGAAAGAGAGTCAAGGGGTCAAGGTCATTGAAGGTCATGCAACAAAAGTCAGAAATGAAATATTTGTTCCATTGTTAATTCAGCCATATAAGTTGTTCTGCTATTTTGCTACTTTAAATACGTTATTTTGGCCTCCAAAAATGTATCTGCAGTGTGTCTTTGAAGAAATGCCTGAGGCTACAACTCGGAAACCGCAGGTCAGATCAAGCTGATTTTCGCACAACTGAATTTACGGCCCAAAATAACCCTAATAACGAATTTTGGACAAAAAGTGAGAGATGAGATTGTTTTCGACTTTGTGAAATGCCATGGACCCCTATGGACCCCCAGGCCCCAGGCCCAGCTGGGAAATCCAAAAATAACTTTGAAGCAAACAAATGTTAATGATTAGCAAGATGATGTCATTTATCAAGTTTTGTAACAGGAGTTTGCAGTGTAGACAAAGTAAGCTAGCAGGAGACAGTCTTGTGGGTACCACTTACCAGTCAACACCATGATTCAACAACAGTATGGAGGACACAGGACACTAAGTTGTCATGATTCAATATGGAGGACATTGAAGTTGTCAAAGGCTCCCTGATGAAAAAGCTTAAAAGCTTTAGCTTTATTGCTGCAGAAAATAGATTTAACAAACTACAGTGTTGTTACCTCGCAGTTCGCACATAGGAAGCTTGCCTTTCATGCCTCATTGTGCTTCCATTGTGCTTACTTTTGTGGTATTTTTATGATAATTATATTTATATAACCTCATTGAATTCGTAAGTATCATTGTAGATTATCCCCTATGTTCTAATATCATTTCAAGAAGAAAGAAATTACACCATTGCCATTTTTGCTCCCTAGCTGATAATGCATTAACTTTCGGTGTCTGGCTGCAGACCATGTCGGAGGAAAAGCTGCGGCGCTATGAGAAGATGGACTTTCTGGGCGAGGGTCAGTTCGCCACAGTGTACAAGGCGCTAGACCGCCAGACCGGCGATATCGTGGCCGTCAAGAAGATCAAGATGGGCAGCCGAGCCGAGGCCGAGGACGGCATCAATCGCACCGCGCTGCGGGAGATCAAGCTGCTGCAGGAGTTGCAGCACGAGAACGTCATCGGCCTGCTGGACGCCTTCGGCCACAAGTCCAACGTGTCGCTCGTCTTCGACTTCATGGACACGGACTTGGAGATCATCATCAAGGACATGTCGCTGGTGCTGAAGCAGTCGGACGTCAAGGCCTACACGCTGATGACTCTCCGCGGCCTGGAGTACCTGCACATGAACTGGATCCTCCATCGTGATCTGAAGCCCAACAACTTGCTCGTCACCAGCGCCGGTGTGCTCAAACTCGGCGATTTCGGTCTGGCCAAGTACTACGGCTCGCCAAACCGGGTATACACCCACCAGGTGGTGACTCGCTGGTATCGAGCTCCGGAACTGCTGTTCGGCGCCCAGATGTACGGCACCGGCGTGGACGTGTGGGCTGTGGGCTGCATCCTGGCCGAGCTCCTCCTGCGCATCCCGTTCCTGGCCGGCGATTCCGACCTCGACCAGCTGACCAAGATCTTCATGGCGATGGGCACGCCCAGCGACGAGACGTGGTCAGGTGTCACTTCCCTGCCCTCCTACATCAAATTCAAGCATTTCGCCGGCACACCGCTGCAAGACATATTCACGGCGGCGTCAGACGAGCTGCTGGACGTGCTGCGCTCGCTACTGGCGCCGGACCCGGCGCTGCGCGGCACATGCGCCAGTGTGCTGCGGCTTCCCTACTTCAGCTCGCGGCCGGCGCCGACGTCCGGACACCTGCTGCCGCTACCGGCAGACATATCGGCCAGGAAGAAGGAGGTGGAGCGGCCCAGCGTGAAGCGGAGGATCGTGGAGTCGGCCGAGGAGTCCGGAATGGGTGGACTGGCGAAGAAACTCATATTCTGAGGGGAGAGGTCGCAGGGAGCACTCTCCAATGAGTGGAGAATCGTGATACAATGCATTCGTTGTCTGTTGCCACGCCAGTGTTCATCTCATGTGTTATAATACATCGCCCGTCTGTTGTATTCCAGTTTTGGTCGATGGATGGGACCGTACCCAACGATTTTCCGATTTCGTTGGCACTTAGTACGAAACTATGTAAATACTAAGGTATCCCGCAGTCGTTTGCCTGCGCGTATTAAAAAACTTGCGTTAATTTCTGGAAAATGGTTGGCTTAGTGCATAGGGTTGCGTGTACCGCGGATATCTGGCAGTGTTTTCAAGTGAGTTGTGGTTCAGCGCCACCTGCTACTGATCCACATCGCGAAGCCAAGCTGTTAGTACACTGCGCAGCCTATAGATGTCGCCCTTGCCGCTACACCGAACATGATGTCGCGACTAACCGCAGTGTTACTGGCCATGTGATGTATTCATGCAAATGCGTCAACTGCCATTTGGCCCTGGTGATGTTCGAGATCAGCCTGCGCCATTTGGCCCTGGTGATGTTCGAGATCAGCCTGCGCCATTTGGCCCTGGTGATGTTCGAGATCAGCCTGCGCCATTTGGCCCTGGTGATATTCGAGATCATAGCCGACATGGGTGATAAGTATACGACACTAAGGGCCTGTTCCAGTGGCTCCTCCAAGCTCCTCCAAATTAATCTGGTCGTTCCCGTGCAGCTCATCCAAACTCCTAAGCTCCTCCAAGCTCGCCTCAAACCTCATACGAACTCCTCCGAAATGAAAGGTGGTTTTTCGGAGGAGGCTGGGGGATATGGTAGACATTAGTGGCGCGGTATATTCATATATAATTCGGACGCCTGATTCGTATGTTACACTATAAGAGAAAGAGAGTGAGAACTGAATGTGAATTTGTTTTCTTCAAGTTTTCCCACTTAAAGGAAATAGTTCACCTTCCACATTAGTTTTAAACTGAGATAGCAGTTTTATAGCCCGTGCTGAGAAACCCCTATCTGCAAGTTTTCTTGACTGAAAAGACTCTCCAGCCGAATATATTTGATTTTTTGGCGAAAGAATGCGGTGCTGGCGAAAGAATGTTGTACTGGTTCTAGCCCGGGCAGAGGCTATACCATCAGCCAATCAGCTTGCAGCTGGTGCTAGCAAGCGAACGCCGGCCGCCGGTTGGCACATATCCAATGCGAGTCTATCTTTACGCGACTACTTTCGAATCTGATTGGCTGAACCATTTTTTACATTCGCGTGACGTCAGGACTCTGACTCAGAGAGTATGCATATTGTTTTGATAAACAATACAAATGTACGGCCTTCTGTCCTGAATCGGCGCGATATAAGGCCATTTTTGACAATATAAAAATAAATTGTATTACAAATATAATCAAATCGTGTTGGGTAAAAGTTTTCCAAGGTGAACTATTTCCTTTAACTCTATTTGTAACAGGGGGCGGATTCCGCCCCTCATGTTTTTCGCAGATATCTCCAGAACGGCTGGGAGAAGGGAGGTAATTTTATAAATTGGGCCAAATTATGACGTTTTTTCTTTCTTTCTAGCCTCTCAGATCCTCAGTCCTCTACAGGGTTAAGAGTCCCAACCTTTGGACGTCGAAGTCCTGTATAAACTACGCTAGGCTACGTTCGCGAACGGCATAGTAATTACGGCGTTTGTTCTCTCCCCCCCCCCCCCCCCCCTCCTTGGTTTTTCCGCCATAATCAGGAAACGCATAGAGATATGGACTTGAAACTTTCAGCAACTTGAAATGAATAGCTAAGCCACGTTTTGGCAACAAATTGGATCCCGGCCAGGTCAGGTCAGGTCACCATGTCAGGTCAAATGGCATGACCACCAAACAACTTCTAGATAGCACCACCAGCACAGTGGTTAATCGAGCGACATGAAACTCATGGCACGTCATGAGGTCATTAGGGACTAAAATTCGTTTATCTCGGATTTTATATATCGGTGACCCAAGGACAAGTTATAATCGTGACCTTTTTAATGAAACCCTTTGGGGAAAAACAAAAACGCATATTTATCAGTCGTAAAAGGATGGATTTAGTTCATGTTTGCTCTAGTCACTAGTTTTAGGACCGGACCCTGTTGTAACGGGGCCCTCGACCTGGCCGGGCCCCGTATCACGCCTCTGCCAGCACCGGGGCCCTGCCTTGATCGCCCCTACCAGGAACGGGCCCCTACCAGTAACGGGCCCGTATCACAATTTGCAAAGAGTGGGTCTTGTTGTGACCGGGCTCTCGTCCTGACCGGGTCCCCGTATCACGCCTTTGCCAGCATCGGACCCCTGTCTCTCTCGATCGGACCTGACCAAGACCGGGCCCCTACCAGAAAGGGGCCCGTATGAAGAATTTGCAAGGACCGGGCCCTGTTTTGACCGGGCCCTGGTCCTGACCGGGCCTTCGTCCTGACCGCGCCCCATATCACGCCTTTGCCAGCACTGTCTCGATCGGGCCTGACCAAGACCAGACCCCTACCAGAAACGGACCCGTATAAAAAAATATGCAAGGACTGGGCCCTGTTGTGACCGGGTCCTCGTCCTGACCGGGCCCCATATCACGCCTTTTCCAGCACCGGGCCCCTGCCTCGATCGGACCTGACGAGACCGGACCCCTACTAGAAGCGGACCCGTATCAAGAATATGCAAGGACCGGGCCCTGTTGTGACCGGAACCTCGTTCTGACCGGACCCCATATCACGCCTTTGCCAGCACCGGGCCCCTGTCTCGATCGGGTCTGACCAAGACCGGGCCCTTCCAGAAACGAGCTCGCATCAAGAATATGCAAGGACCTGCCCTTCGTCCTGACCGGGCCCCATATCATGTCTTCGCCAGCACCGGGCCCCTGCCTCGATCAGGCCTGACCAAGACCGAGCCCCTGCCAGGTATGGGGCTGGGCCAGAATACGGGCCCCTCAGAAACTTCGGGGGGGGGGGGTCAGTTGACCCCTTTGACCCCCCCCCCCCCCCCCCCTGCGTGCGCCACTGAGAGACCAGGTCAAGTGTTGAGGTCAGTGAGTCATTCCACGGGTATAGGTGACGGGTCAGCTGAACAGCGTCATTCGTGCACGAGGTCGAAATGATGACTTGTCAGATAAGCAATGTCATCAAAGCAGATCAGCAAGGTCATCAAAGCAGATCAGCAAGGTCATCAAAGCAGATCAGCAAGGTCATCAAAGCAGATCAGCAAGGTCATCAAAGCAGATCAGCAAGGTCATCAAAGCAGATCAGCAAGGTCATCAAAGCAGATCAGCAAGGTCATCAAAACAGATCAGCAAGGTCATCAAAGCAGATCAGCAAGGTCATCAAAGCAGATCAGCAAGGTCATCAAAGCAGTCAAGAGGTGGAAAACGACCATTTCGCTCAGTAACATACGACGCACGGTGTATGAAGATGCCAGGTTCTGGCCGTTCGCCTTGATGGACAATATGTGCGTATGCGTACAAAATACGAATAAGTGATACGTAAAAATAACTTGAACTAGATGTAGCTGTAACCCTACATTCAATTTGGACACAACGTTGTTGTAAAATATCCTGCTGTAGCATAATAAATACACAGTCATGTTATCATTCTTACTTTTTATGCGCAATTTATATGCATTTCTACATGGATTTGGCTTATTGTTTGCCATGCAAGTCTCGCAGTACATATATACAATAATAGCGTTTTGAGGTAATTGAAGTAGCCAATCACGTCGGAGAATGACATTTGTAATTGACTTCTTATCGTAAGCCTGTAGTTTGCCATCCCGTTCCTACACAATACGTACGCAACGAGGCAACGGAGATACGGAAATGATGCTAATTTCCTGAAAAACTAGGAAATAAAAACATTAAGTTTCAAACGTACAAATACCTAAATCATGTGCTGAAGCCAGGCTCTGAAAAGGCTCTCGCTCCTCGTCACCAATCACGGTGACCAGATCAGCCCGGGTGCCGGGACAGGCAGGGCGATGGAGACCATGCTGCTGTCTGCCTGGGCTGCAGCTGGCCATTCCTGAGCTTATAGGCCAGCTCTCGTCCTGAATGGACGGGTGTGCAGCAGCCATGGGATGCTGTATTATGCAACTCACGCGGTTCTCGCGGGCTGTATTATGCAACTCACGCGGTTCTCGCGGGCTGTATTATGCAACTCACGCGGGTCTCGCGGGCTGTATTATGCAACTCACGCGGTTCTCGCGGGCTGTATTATGCAACTCACGCGGTTCTCGCGGGCTGTATTATGCAACTCACGCGGGTCTCGCGGGCTGTATTATGCAACTCACGCGGGTCTCGCGGGCTGTATTATGCAACTCACGCGGTTCTCGCGGGCTGTATTATGCAACTCACGCGGTTCTCGCGGGCTGTATTATGCAACTCACGCGGTTCTCGCGGGCTGTATTATGCAACTCACGCGGTTCTCGCGGGCTGTATTATGCAACTCATGCGGTTCTCGCGTGCTGTATTATGCAACTCACGCGGTTCTCGCGGGCTGTATTATGCAACTCACGCGGTTCTCGCGTGCTGTATTATGCAACTCACGCGGTTCTCGCGGGCTGTATTATGCAACTCACGCGGTTCTCGCGGGCTGTATTATGCAACTCACGCGGTTCTCGCGGGCTGTATTATGCAACTCACGCGGTTCTCGCGGGCTGTATTATGCAACTCACGCGGGTCTCGCGTGCTGTATTATGCAACTCACGCGGTTCTCGCGGGCTGTATTATGCAACTCACGCGGTTCTCGCGGGCTGTATTATGCAACTCACGCGGTTCTCGCGGGCTGTATTATGCAACTCACGCGGTTCTCGCGTGCTGTATTATGCAACTCACGCGGTTCTCGCGGGCTGTATTATGCAACTCACGTGGTTCTCGCGGGCTGTATTATGCAACTCACGCGGGTCTCGCGTGCTGTATTATGCAACTCACGCGGTTCTCGCGGGCTGTATTATGCAACTCACGCGGTTCTCGCGGGCTGTATTATGCAACTCACGCGGTTCTCGCGGGCTGTATTATGCAACTCACGCGGTTCTCGCGGGCTGTATTATGCAACTCACGCGGTTCTCGCGGGCTGTATTATGCAACTCACGCGGGTCTCGCGGGCTGTATTATGCAACTCACGCGGTTCTCGCGGACTGTATTATGCAACTCACGCGGGTCTCGCGGGCTGTATTATGCAACTCACGCGGTTCTCGCGGGCTGTATTATGCAACTCACGCGGGTCCAGGGGCCAAGGAGGATTGAACGATCGAATCATACAGGGTGGAGAAGAACAGATGCACGATATTTTTAACTTCAATGAATCCCAACATTCATTCATCACATACATTGTTACAATACACCATTTTGAAGAACAACTCGTGGAGATGTTCTCCAACATGGTATATACATGCATGTACGCTACATGCACTCTTCATCGCAGCACGTGCTCAAGTAGTGCTAATTTTCTTGCGATGCACAGATCGGCTCGTTTTTCAACACCACAGATGAGTTGGAGCACGTTTCTTTGCCAATGTTTCGAGTATCTCGTATGCTGCCTTGTTTCGGTTCCCTCAGTTTCTGGGGATCATCCTGTTATACCTTTGACGTGAAGTATCCCCGCAAAAATAAATGTGGGGGTCAGATCGAGAGAGTGGGCGGGTCAAGCATCCCTCGTCTTCCGACTGATGACATGTCATCAGAGTGTTGTTGCAGTCATGCAATCGTGCGGTTGCACGTGAGGCCCTCCCCCCCAATCATGCTGGAGCCACTAGTTGCCCTGATCATCACCAACTTCAACGACAATCGACACCGTCATTATCTTCGTCTTCGTCATCCTCGTTTCATAAACCTCATTTCGTGCAACATCATCAGCCGAAAAGACAAGGCATGCTTGGCCCGCCGACTCTCTCGACTTGGCCCCCTTGATTTTTTGGGGGGAGGGAAAGGCCTCAAGTCAAAGATATATCCAGATGACCTCCAGAAACCGGTAGAACCGAAACAAGTCATAAGAAGAGATACTCAAAATAACATCAAAGAAACGTACTCCGACTCATCTGTGAGATTAACAAAAAGGCAAGCCGATTTGTGCCTCGCAAGAAAATTAGCATTTCCTGAGCATGTGCTGCGTTGAAGAGTGTATATAGCTCAAGTATAAACCATGATGGAAAACAAAATATATGAATTGCTCTTCAAAATGGTGTAAGGCAACAATGTATATGATGCATATTTTTGTACTTATTCAAGTTAAAAATGTGGTACATTTTTTTCCTTTCCACCCTTGGAAAAGATCGAACGAGCATCGCACACGAGTCATTAACTTTCGAGCCCTTGGGTGCGATCGGTAACAAGACGAATTCGCTCTCCGACGAATCCAACGAATTCGCTCTCCGACGATTTTTATTTTTTATTTTTTTAGTTCGAATGTTTTGTATGGATGGATTTGCGATGTCAGGACCCACGCTAAGCAGAGCTTGTTGCGCATGTCCTGACCTCACCACCCGATCGCGCAATTCCTGTTGGCCGGCAGAATTTAGAGACGAAAGTTTAACGTGCCCTACATACCTGGACACGGTCCGCCCCGCTCAATGACGTCACCTGACCTTGAGTGCGACCGCTGCCACCGGCCGCAGGCCATCCCAGTCAGGAGCAAATAGCGAGTACCGAAGCGGCTCGAACCCGAGCTGCCACTACCGGGATAGGTCAGAAGTACAGCGCTCTCCCAACTGAGCTACAGGGGCGGACTATCTCGTGCGTTCTGTAATAGAGTTCGCCATGGGCTGGGCTGGCCCTATGGGCCATGGGATGGGCCTGGGCTGGGCCTGGGCTGGGCCTGGGCTGGGCCTGGGCTGGGCCTGGGCTGGGCCTGGGCTGGGCCTGGGCTGGGCCTGGGCTGGGCCTGGGCTGGGCCTGGGCTGGGCCTGGGCTGGGCCTGGGCTGGGCCTGGGCTGGGCCTGGGCTGGGCCTGGGCTGGGCCTGGGCTGGGCCTGGGCTGGGCCTGGGCTGGGGGTTGGTGGGCCCGTGACGAACACTGTTCTGTAGCAACAAAATTATCCACCGGTTTTGTCACTGCTGTGCCGTGTCATGGTTTGTGTAGTTATAGGACCTTGGTTTGTGTGGCTATTTTACTTGTTTTCAGAAATAACGGTACTTTGAATTTTGTCAAAAGTTGTGTTAAAATGATCAATAACATGCCAAATATGTATTTTAGTGGTCAAATGAATAATTAAAATAGACAAGCTTTCGACATCATTGTCATCATCAGGTCCTGATGATGATGACAGTGATGTCGAAAGCTTGTCTATTTTAATTATTCATTTGACCACTAAAATACATATTTGGTATGTTATTGATCATTTTAACACAACTTTTGACAATAATACCCATCATGCCAGCCATCCAAATAATAAATAACTTTGAAATTTGTCAGGACTCAGCAACACTGCAGTCAATACAGCAATACTGCAGATGACGTTATGGCACACTGCAAAAGAAATTAGCCCTCCCGACGACTCTTTTGGAAATTCGCGCTCCGACAGAGCGAATTCTTCACGCGAATTCGCTCGTGTGCAGATTCGTCGTGTTGCCGAACACAAACTGAGCGAATATTCGGCGTCCGACGAATCACCGACGAATTCGTCGTGATTACGGTGAATTCGTCGTGTTGCCGATCGCACCCTTTGACTTTGGAGTTTTGACCATTTCCCAACTTACAATAGGTATACCTTTGAGAAACAAATAAGTTAACACGTGAGGCGCTGGGGGGGGCTATTTTTTGCCCCCCGCCTTTTGTATTATCTGCGATATCACAAGAACGCGTAGTAATAGCGACTTGAAGCTTTGGGTAGCGTTAAATGAATACCTAGACCACATGTGGATAAAATATGGTGTCCATTCTATATCAGGTCATGTCACAGTGACGTCACAAAGTTATAGCGGCACGAAGGTGGCCGGGAGGTTAAGTGGATTGCGGGTTAAGAAATGGTTTGCAAATGTGACCTGAATGGTTCGAGTGTCTACAAATACGCACAAATGCATGCAATTTATAAGCGAAATGCAATGTGCGTATGCCTTTAGTTTATTCATCAAGAACAGGGTCTTATAATCTTCTAAGCCTTTCCAATGATCAAGATAAAGGGTATGCGAAAATTCAGTTAACCTGCGCCGTGCTGGTGCTCGGCGCCACCTTCACCGTGCCTGGGGGGGGGGGGGTGTTTCGACCCCCCCCCCCCTTGATCTCGGCTCCTATGGAATGTAGAGAAAACCGAAAATACTGTTCGAAAGCTCGTCAAAGATCATTGTTAAACTATTTTGGGTATGTTTTGGCTCAGGTCAATATTGAGGCAGAGGTCATTAAAGGTCAGATTTTTCAGTTTCAGGACTTGGCTCCAGAAACCCCAAAATATATCGGGAACTATAATAGGTAGGAACAAACGGGAAAAAGCAATCGAAAAAATAAATTGAAAAAATAAATCGATAAAATGTCCTCAACTTTTAGTTCAAATCAATAGTTTAGGTTCCAGTGGTCATCAAAGGTCAAAAGGGCTATTGTTTTGCAAAACAGTTTTCGCAAATAACGTTTTACCTAATAAATATAAGGCAATAATGTTGACGCCAGACTTATATTAAATTAAATAAATCGACTCAAGTTACTCCCGTCGTGTGGTCAGCCCTTCGGGTCCTCATAACGATCAGGGTTCGCTGGCACACCGTTCGCTAGCTGTGATGCAAATTGAAATCGTAGACTGGGTATGCTAACACGAATGTCTGGATACTAAACTTGCATCTCAGCTACCGTACTGTACACGCCACCAGACCGGTGGCGAACCCTGATCCTTATCAGTACCCGAAGGGCTGACCACAAGACGAGAGTAACTTGAGTCGATTGATTGAATTGAATACAAGTCTGGTTGACGCCATCGTCTCTGTCTCGTCTGAATCTGTCTCGTCTCTGTCTCGTCTCTGTCTCGTCTGAATCTGTCTCGTCTCTGTCTCGTCTCTGTCTCGTCTGTGGCGCTCTGAATCATTAATGGTGACCAGGTTAGGTCAACTAAAAAAATGACCTCATGCAAGGTCAAGTGGTGACCCAGGTAGGTCATGTTGCACGTTGGGAGACGTGTCTCGACTAGACAAACACATTGGTACCAGTTTAACTTATCTATCTTTATTATGTCGAGAGTTAGGTATTGACACAAAAGTGTTGGTGACCTCGGATGACCTCGGCTGAACATGTATGGGTCACTGAACAAAAATTGCACCTGGGTCATCAAGAATGGCCTATATGATAATATGATCCAGAAGGAATTGGACTGATATAATGCGTATCCTCGGAATAGGAGGCATTTTAATATTTCCCCATTGACTTATAATAGGAAGGTCACGAAATTGACCCGACCTTGGGTCACTGATATAAACACCTAAGACATAAGAATTGTAGGTACCCATAATCTTATGAAATCCTGTAAGTTTGAAACCGATCGGCAAAAGAAAATGTGGCTGTGGTACGACCGCAAACATTTTTGTAGGTGGATCACATGACCTGGCCTGGTGACCTGACCTAATATGACCTGAGGTCAAAATTTCACACAATGTGGGTAATTGATGGATTAACAGCTGTGCCAGATTTGACGGCACTGCGCGCCGCTTTTTTCCGCTATCCTCGAAAAACCTGAGCCCCCCCCCCCCCCCCCCCCACCCCCACCCGGCACGACGCGGGTTAAATATTCAGGTTTTTAGTAAATTAAACGTTTGCTATGCATTTGCCATTTGCCACATGAAATATTAATATGTAAATGATAACCATTTCTGACTCAGTTTGTATATATATATATATATATATATATATATATATATATATATATATATATATATATATATATATATATATATATATATATATATATATATATATATATATATATATATATATATATATATATATATATACAGTACCATTTA
Organism: Chirona hameri; assembly: GCA_036785665.1. Taxonomy (NCBI): domain Eukaryota; kingdom Metazoa; phylum Arthropoda; class Thecostraca; order Balanomorpha; family Balanidae; genus Chirona; species Chirona hameri. The sequence continues at coordinate 16,661 of JAXIVJ010004389.1, read as the reverse complement.
TTTCAAGAAATAGGTAGCTTTGCACGCATTTCAAACAGGTCAAATGTGTCCAAACTGGTTATTCCGGTCGGTGCGCAGTCACTAGGGGGTGCTCATCTACTTAGGGGGTGCTCATCTACTCATCCTTGAGTGGGCGCCGACAGGAATAATCTGCTTAGTGTTCTACTTTGTCAGTGTTTTAAGGCTACCAATTACAATTAACTGTGTTGATTGCTAGGTGCGGCGAGAAATAAAAATGTCCATTTGCAAAATAAAACAAGTTTCGTGGGCTTGCTAAAGTTCCAACTACCTAGTATATTTTGCCTTATTTTCAGGGGGAAATGTTAGTGCTTTATGTCACCTGGATATATAAAAAAACCAGACCGGACTACTAATGACAAAATCAGACCGGACTACCTTCACCTGGATATAGCCTATCAACTCAGGTATAATTGAATATTCAAGGGCATGGCCTTGAATGGCAGGAAGCGAAACATGCAAAGATGACGTAATTTGCAGAACGGCTCAATTCAGCCAGCGCAGACACAGGGCAGAACGACTTTCTTACCGGTTCCCACACTTTTCATCGGGTGAAACCCGCTCCAGCGGGAGGCTAAATCAGCCATTCGCCGGTAATCTGCAATGCGGCTGCAGCCGGAAGCGGCGGACGGCGGCGGCGGCGGCGGCACAGATCAGGGTCGGTAGCACTGAGGGCGGAGATCGCCCCTCGGGATCAGCCGGCCGGCCGGTGCAGTGGTCAGCGGGGCCGGGTCGCCTCCTTTCCCTGTCTAGCCTTGGTCTGGTGCCACTGATCGGAAATCAGGTCTAGTCATCGGACATTCGCCTTCCGAGACACATCTGAATGGATATTAGTTGTAGAGGAAGTGTTGTGCAGTACGGTACGTGGCGGTACGTGGCGGATGAAGCCACTTACTGGTGACCGATGTTGCACGTCCGTATCCAGGCGGGTACAACGGCAGCTGAATTTACATTTCCATATGATCTCTGCCCTAGGGTGTACAGAGATCCTATGGGAATGTAAATTCAGCTGCCGTTGTACCCGCCTGGCCAACGTCAAAGTTTTACCGGTGCTGTTTTGTCAAAATTGTGGATTGCGACCGCTGGAACATATATGGAACAGTTCTCTTCGTCGACCAATGCAAATTTTAATCACGTGAGTCTATATTGCTATTCAAACTATTCTTCTAGTCATGACCATAATATTCGCCAATTTGACCGAAACTTTCGCTCTGTATCGGGTAATATAAATTGACTTATCTGACCAAGAGCACGCCAATGCAACAGCTGTGCCGGCACCACTGGGCGGGAAAGGACAGGGTGGCGGCAACGGGCAGAGCAGGGCCAAGCAGGGCGGGGCAGGGTAGGGCGGGACAGGACAGGGAGGGATAGGGCAGGACGGGACAGAGGCGCGGGGCAGAGGAAAGACAGGGCAGGACAGGGCAGGACAGGGCAGGACAGGGCAGGACAGGGCAGGACAGGGCAGGACAGGGCAGGGCAGGGCAGAACAGGGCAGAACAGGGCAGGACAGGGCAGGACAGGGCAGAACAGGGCAGGACAGGGCAGGACAGGGCAGGACAGGGCAGAACAGGGCAGGACAGGGCAGAACAGGGCAGGACAGGGCAGGACAGGGCAGGACAGGGCAGAACAGGGCAGGACAGGGCAGGACAGGGCAGGACAGGGCAGGGCAGGGCAGGACAGGGCAGGACAGGGCAGGACAGGGCAGGACAGGGCAGAGCAAGGCAAAGCAAGAGACAGAGGTGGGGCGGGGCAAGACAGATGGTGGAGCAGGACAGGGCAGAGGCACGGGACGACAGGGCAGAGGCGGGAAGGGTAGGGCAGACGCGTAATATTTTAATTAAATAAATGAAATATAATTCATATTAACCCGTGCACAGCCGGAGTTTGCTCTAACCACAGACTTCCGAGAGGGGGCGGAAGCCTCCCCCCCCCCCCCCCCCCCCCCTCCTCCTAAGATCTAAAAAACCACACGGTGTATAGCGATAAGCAGAACACGACGTTAGATAACTCGGGACAAGCTCTATCGAAAGTATCTCGCCATTTCTTAGGCCGGTCAATAGTGAGGTCACCAGAGTTCATCAAAAGCCCAATTTCGACTATATATGGGTGTCTTTAACAAAACCGTATATATTTCGATGACTCGAGCTCGCGACACACGTCATGTGTCGCTACACACGTGTGTATAATTTCGTCTAATCATACGGTACCGAGGAATTCTGTGAGGCGAAACGCGTCCACCGGGTGGTGCGTTTGCTGTTCCTATGTCTTTATATGTCATAATTGTCTTGACGTTAATAAACTTGCATTTTTATACTAATTACGGAATAATAACGAAATAATTATACTTTATTTGGTACTTTACCTCTACCCACCGCAACATTGAAACATTCATTGCCTTACATATATGTGTTGCGGGTTCCTGTTCCTGCCTTTCAGGTTACGTCGCCGTCTCTCATACCACTCCATTTTTATAACGAATCTCCACTGAATGCCCCCCTCCCGCAGGAATCTGGGGGAAGGGCATTAAATACAGGTATGCCCCCCCCCCCCCCCCCCCCCCCCCTCCCCCCGCGCGTTCCCAATTTATCGTAAAATCGTAAAAATTGTCTTTGCAGCAGACAAAATCCAGCTATCCACAGTCAAAAACCGGAAAATGTCGCGCCGCTTCGCGGTATGATACCACTTTCGCAATTGCTTATACAAATTTGGAAAATGGGAAAATGAATTCCATTATGTGTCTGGCAGAGGCTCTCCTTAACGGTAATTGCTGGCACTGGCGGATCCAGGGGGCATCAGGGGCAAATACCACGCCCCACAGGAATTTGGGAGGGGCATTCAATACAAGTATGCCCCCCCCGCGCGTTCCCTGCACTGAACGTGAAAAACAATGATCTTTGGAGAAAACTTCAGGAAAACGGAAGTTTTTTTTTTTCTCGAGTGATTAAATTTGAAGTTTGTATATATCCTTTTTTCAATGATAGACAAAACAGCGCACCTGATGCAATTCAAGCAGCCCCGGTGACACTTAACCCGCGCCCCGCTGGGGGAGGCAGAATCTGCCCCCCCCCCCCTCTCGGATTTCTTCAATAACTTGAAAACTATGATAGATCTTTCATTACCTTATGCTGCATCAATTATACGTCTTCTCACCAAATTCCAATGAAATTGATTTAGTATTTTGTGAGATAAGGACGTTTTAATGACGCCATGTCATGCCATTTTTGGTGGAAAAACGATAAATGTTTGAACAATCATAGAAAATAGAATTTTAAAGTAAATTTCAAATAAAAACGTCAAAAGAAAGAAAATTGCTTTTTCTTCAAAATGGCCATCTCGGATTTTCGAAATTTTGTGTTTGCACCCCGAAAATGGAGAAAAACTGTTTTCGGAGAGAAAAATCCACAAAATCTTATTTTTTTAAGCTCGGTTACCAAAATAAGGTGACTGGCCCAAATTAGAGGGAAAAAATGGGGGTACTTTTTTGCCACAAAAATATGCCCCCTCCCCCACGGAGAGAGGCTGGATCCGCCAGTTCGAACCTCTCTATTGTTCCACATGCTTCCACATGACCCTAATCATCATGGTTACACAATACACATGACCGTGCTGCCACAATCTCCACACCGATCCAATTCCGGCGCACCACCCGCAACTCCCATACGACAAAAGCGTCGCCGTTTCCGCGCACGGCTGGCGGTTTCCCTAGGGAACAGCGCCACTGAAATATTGTACAACCGTTACATATGTGATATGTAAGAAACGAGTATACTCGTTTCTTCTCCTAATTCCTGTCTAACAAACTGAGTTCCAAGATTACTTACAGAAGCTATTATTTGCTAATTATAAATTATCTACCATCTGAAAAAACGATGTACAGTTAATTCATCGGAGGGTGCTAGTAATATTTTATGGGTCCGGTAATAAAATGTGCTAAAATATTTGAAGAACTTGCAAAAATAGATACCTATCAGCTAATTAATAACACAAAAATAGGACGAAATGAGTTGGGTTTTAATCAGGCACGTAGCCAAGGGGAGGGCGGCGGGGGCGCCCCCCCCCCCCCCCCCCCCCTAGAGGCCAGGAGGGCCCTTTTCGGCGCGCGCAGCGCGCCGAACAGGGCCGACGAGACCGCGCGAAGCGCGGTATCATAGGCTCTTTACTACACGAAGCGTGGTCTTTAGAGAGTTTAGCGGACTTCAGAGGCCCTTTAGGGCCACCAGGGCCCTCTCTGCAAGACCAGAGGGCCCCTTGGACGTTCAAAAGAGCCCTGTGCATGTCAGAGGAGCCCCTGGCAAGACCGAAAGGGCCCCTGAGCGGGTCAGAGGGCCCCCTGAGCACGTCGAATGGGCCTCCTGAACACGTCGAATGGGTCCCTAGCCAGCACAGAGGGGCCCCTGGGCAGGTTGAGAGGCCCCTGAGCATGTCGACAGGGCAACAAAGCGGCCAGCACAGTCCTATGCCAGGTCATAAGGGCCCCTGAGCAGGTTGGAGGGCCCCTGGACAGACCAGAGGGACCCTGGGAAGTTAAGAGGGCCCCTGTGCAGGTCAGAGGGGCCCTGACCAGACCGAAAGGGCCTCTAGGTGGGTCAGAAGGGCCCCTGAACATGCCGAATGAACCCCTAGCCAGCACGGAGGGGCCCCAGGGAAGGTCGGAGGGCCCTCGGAGCATGTCGCAAGGCGACAAAGCAGCCAGCGCAGTCCCTTGCTAGGTCGGAAGGGCCCCTTAGAAGGTCGGAAGGGCCCCTTAGAAGGTCGGAAGGGCCCCTTAGAAGGTTAAAGGGCCCATGGAGAGACCAGAGGGCCCTGGAAAGTTAAAAGGGCCCCTGCGCAGATCGGAGGGGCCCCTGATCAGACCGAAAGGACCCCTGGGCGGGTAAGAAGGGCCCCTGAACATGCCGAAGTGGCCCCTGGCCAGCACGGAGGGGCTCCAGGGCAGGTCGGAGGGCCCCTTGAGCATGTCGGCAAGGGCGACAAAGCAGCCAGCGCAGGCCGACCAGAAGAGTCGCTGTGCCGATCGGAGGGGCTCCTGGTCAAGTCAGAGGGGCCCCTGGCTAGACCGAAAGGGTCCCTGGGCCGGTCGTAAGGCCCCTTGAACATGCCGGATGAGTTCCTAGCCAGACTGGAGGGGTCCCTGGGCAGGTCGGAGGGGCCCCTGAGCAGGTGCGGCGGATTGTGGGGGCAGGGTACCCAAAATTCCCCCCAGTCGAAAATCCTGGGGGCAAAGGTAGTTTCCCCCCCCTCAGATTTTAGCCTGCTCAATCTGGGGCAACATGACCCTTCCCCTCCCCAGGATTTTCATTTGAGAGGGGGGGATTTTGGGTACCCTGCGCCCCGCAATCCGCCGCCCCTGCCCCTGAGCATGTCGGCAGGGCGACAAAGCAGCCAGTGCAGTCCCTGGCCAGGTCGGAAGGACCTCTGAACAGGCCGAATGGGCCCCTTGACACACAAGAGGGGCTTCTTGGAAGGTCAGAGGAGTCTCTGGTGAGACCCGAAGGGTCAAAGCACGTAGAGATCGCAGATGAAGATTAAATACAAAGAGGACTTACTCCACAATACACATATTAAAAGCGGAGCTTTCGCGTATATTGTAACACCCTTCGTCAGGGTGCTACAATATACCCGAAAGATCCGATTGTATGTTTTCCCTGTAGAGTAAGCCCTCTTTGTATTATATATATATATATATATATATATATATATATATATATATATATATATATATATATATATATATATATATATATATATATATATATATATATATATATATATATATATATATATATATATATATATATATATATATATATATATATATATATATATATATATATATATATATATATATATATATATATATATATATATATATCACCCACTCCACATCATGTCTTTTCGCTTCGCGGATCCGAGATGAGTCCTTGAACAGGTCGGAAGGGCGTAGAAAAGGTCAGAGGGGCCCCTAGACGATCTGAAGGGACCTTGGGCCTTTCAACAGTAAGAATACAATTGTACAGGGAATCAAACTCAAAATTTGTGCAACGCTCCGCGGCGCAATTGAACTACAAATTCAATTATATGCGGGTTAGGAAAAAAATCGGTCAGTTTCTCGGCGCATTTATGTGTTATGTTGCTACTTTCCTATATTATTGGGCAAAATAGTTCATTTTAGCACCTTTTCCCCGCACTTTTAAACGCACAATATAGCAATTTTAGAGGTCCGCACCATACGCAATGCGTCGCATTGATGAGAAAGCAACCCAGGGCATTATACTCAAAAATTTCGCGCCGCTCCGCGGCGCAATTTGTTTAACAGTTCCAGGTCTTGAGCTTAACAAAAATATTCCAAGTTGGTATAGCCGATTCCAAATTCGTGTCGCTGGTTCAAAAGTTGATGTGGCAGTTCGCTAACTCCAGCTCCTAAACGTTGGTATGGCCCATGCCATACCTGCCATACTGCATTTTCCAGCCTTGTAACGTGCCTTTTCATGCGTGTTTTTTTTTTGGGGGGGGGGCCTTTCAACGCTTGGGAAGGGGCCCTTTCAACGCTTGGGAAGGGGTCCTTTCAACGCTCGGGAAGGGGCCCTTTCGAGGTGCCGCCCTCTCCTGGACGAAATCCTGGCTACGTGCCTGGTTTTAATCTTGTTTGTCGCGAGGTTTATAAGCATTTGCATTACCTCCGTGACACTTTTTCCCAGTAGAGGATACATCCTACATGCGTACCTACTCGGTCAATTTTTCCGCCCCTAGCAAAAATCCATGGCGCCGCCCCTGTATGGGAGGGGGATCTACGTATGAGCTCATACGTATAAAAACGTGTGGCCCCCGTTTTCACTTGTTAATATTGATGGGCTATACAGCCGCTGCGCAGAGCAGCAGTTTGGCACATACCCGGCTTCCAGGCCCGACAGGGGGTCTCTCGAGAATATGGTGCGCTATACTCCATTGCCGGTATGTTGGCCCACAGCGCCCGATTAGGCAATTAACTCAAGTTTGAGAGAGACATATGTATTTGCAATCACACACAACACCCGATAGCACATGATAGGGCCGCATATGATAGGGTCGCACAGGATAGGGCCGCACATGATAGGGCCGCACATGATAGGGCCGCACATGATAGGGCCGCACATGATAGGGCCGCACATGATAGGGTCGCTGCCCACTCTACTGATTATACATAAAAGCATACACAGTTTTTGAGCATACACACACAGTTTATTCTACGATCACCAGAAATGTCGTCCATATAATCCCACATGGACTCCCGTATCCCGAGTTACTCCCGTCTTGTGGACAGCCAATCACAACTGATAAGGAAGGAATGCCAGGGGTCGGGATCGGATCAGTAGAGGTGCAAGATTAATAACAGACAATGTTTGACGATAAATTGCTCCTTCTACAGAAATCTAGTACCTCCTACCGCCAGCGCTCGACACTTTGCTGGCACCCTCCCCGAGCCGTGGGAGTCAAGCACAAAATGATGATAACTTGAGTCAATTGCGTCATCGGTCACACCCCTGGCCTGCACAGTGTCCGCTGCAGCGACCTCCAAAGGCTGAGACTGCAAACAACGGGTGTCTCCGCATTCCAGTTGTCCGTCTTTGTCCCGCATTCCAGTTGTCCGTCTTTGTCGCCTGTGCGTCCGGGGCGGGCTAATATATGTATGTATGTATGCATGTACAAATGTACAGTCTGTCTTAACACGCGCAGTGGAGGGGGGGGGGGGGCACTTTGTGCCCCCCCCCCACATGTTTTTCGTAAATAGCTCGCAAACCAAGTGGCAAAGGGCGGTGTTTTTACGCGACATTTACGCCAACTCAATAGCGGATCGTTTGACATAAAACAAAATTAAAATCGGTCGATAAATTTTTGAGTTATATGGAATTTCATTCCAATATGGTGGCCAGAATCGAGGTCGGCAAAGCGATATCTTCGGAACCAACAGTCGGATCGGGATGATTCAAACGCCATTCGGTAGACAATGGTAATGCTCATCCCCTGAAGCAATTTTAGACACATTGCTGGCGACCTGTGACGTCACAGAGGTAAAATTCAAAAAATGGTGACATTTAACCAGATTTGACCTTCGTGACCTCGTTTGACCTTGAAGATATTGACCGAAGGTCACGAAAATTATTGAAAATGTAGATCATCGTAGCACCTACCTACCCTGTAAGTTTGATTGTTCTAACTTTCATACTTTCGGAGATCTTAGGAAGGGAGGCACTTAAGTGCCCCCCCCCCCCTCCACTGCGTGTTATTGGCTGTGGTACAGCTTATACTCCCGGTGGAGGCCCCGCTCCACTCCGTGTATGTGTATTATTGTAGATAAGCTTAGGTGGCCGTCTACACCGACGATCGCACCTCATTCGTCGCGGGCGCCGTGCCACGTCCCTGCCTCCCGCCTATATAAACCCGCACCTCCGAAATACATTAGACTCTCTCAACCTCTCCCGGCGTTTAGACCCTGGCCTCCGACGAACAACGCCCGACCACGCCTACCACATGGCATACGCCTCTCCACTGCGCGTGTTAAAATGTAGTATCGCACATCCTCGCTGGGTTCACACCGGGCGGTACCAACAAGTTTGAGATCCCATGGGCCACGGACCCCAACACAGCTGACAGGTCAGAGACGGGGGAGGGTGAGGTATTCTCGGAAGTGGGGGGACGGGGAGGGTAGGTCACCGAGTCAGCAATGAAGCCGGCCCTGGAATTGGAATGGACTTCTGACGATGACTGTAAACATAATAACCCGGGTGGAATGAGCCAATACATGGAAAAAAGGAGCGAGTTGAATGAAGGGAGAAGATGGAAAATGCGATACGAATCAGGCACAAAAAGATACTATGATAGAATTAAAGAGCTTATCAAAATAAGTAAGTATATTGTGGGATAACATCGAAGCTCATCATCGTATTTTTTTTGTTCATGTTCCTCAGGAACAACATATTGGTACCCAGATGTATTGCCTTACTTTCATTTCAGTCAATGGAGAGTCAGTTGTCATCGGATAATCATGGTGCGTGAATAAAACGCGTATCGTCTTTGAACGGCAAGTCGAAACTCATGCCCATTTCACTCTTAAATGTTGATTTTAAGATAATTTCTACAGCAGTCGCGAATGGATTAAAAACTGCTATTCATCAATTAATTGATCCCACCCGAACAGTATATATTCAAGGACGATTTATCGGTGAGAACAGCCGATTATTATACGTCATTCAACACCTAAATAACTCATCTGGCTCTGGAATTGTTATGGCGTAGATTTTGAGGCTGCCTTTGACACAGTTTCTTGGGATTTTGTGTATCAGATGCGTTAGATAAGTATAATTTTGGTCCATAATGCAAGAAACTAATTAGTGTACTTTACTTAAACTCTGATAGTTTTCCCCGTATCCTCCTAGATGGTAATCTCGGTTCGAAAATATACATGGAAAGAGGTATACGACAAGGCTCAGGGTATTTGTATAAGCCTCTGCCGCCGCCGCCGCCGCCGCCTTCGCCGCCGCCGCCTCCGCCTCCGCCGCCGCCGCCGCCACATTATGTGCTGTAAACATTAGGCTTTGTAATACTCCCTACATACCGTCGCAAGTGGTGCCAAGTGGCATCGTTTGTTCGCATCGCTGTTCGCATCGTTTGTTCGCATCGTTTGTTCGCATCGTTTGTTCGCATCGTTTGTTCGCATCGTTTGTTCGCATCGTGTGTTCGCATCGTTTATTCGCATCGCTGTTCGCATCGTTTGTTCGCATCGTTTGTTCGCATCGTTTGTTCGCATCGTGTGTTCGCATCGTTTGTTCGCATCGTTTGTTCGCATCGCTGTTCGCATCGTGTGTTCGCATCGTTTGTTCGCATCGCTGTTCGCATCGTTTGTTCGCATCGTGTGTTCGCATCGTTTGTTCGCATCGTTTGTTCGCATCGTTTGTTCGCATCGTTTGTTCGCATCGTGTGTTCGCATCGTGTGTTCGCATCGTGTGTTCGCATCGTTTGTTCGCATCGCTGTTCGCATCGTTTGTTCGCATCGTTTGTTCGCATCGTGTGTTCGCATCGTTTGTTCGCATCGCTGTTCGCATCGTTTGTTCGCATCGTTTGTTCGCATCGTTTGTTCGCATCGTGTGTTCGCATCGTTTGTTCGCATCGCTGTTCGCATCGTTTGTTCGCATCGTTTGTTCGCATCGTTTGTTCGCATCGTTTGTTCGCATCGTGTGTTCGCATCGTTTGTTCGCATCGCTGTTCGCATCGTTTGTTCGCATCGTGTGTTCGCATCGTTTGTTCGCATCGTTTGTTCGCATCGTGTGTTCGCATCGTGTGTTCGCATCGTTTGTTCGCATCGTTTGTTCGCATCGTTTGTTCGCATCGTGTGTTCGCATCGTTTGTTCGCATCGTTTGTTCGCATCGTTTGTTCGCATCGTTTGTTCGCATCGTTTGTTCGCATCGTTTGTTCGCATCGTTTGTTCGCATCATTTTGCCCGTCTGCTTGTTCACCTCCATTTTGTTTTAAACTTGTACACGCGGCAGTGAATACAAAGCAGCAGTTCCCTGCGCCGTGTCGGCGTTCCTTGTGCGGCCTGTTGGTCTGCCGGCATCCTCGCTGCCGTGTGCTGCGGTGGCGGGGTTGACCTAGCTGTGTCGCCCGGTCCGGTCAGCCGTCCGCTGCCGTGTGCTGCGGTGGCGGGGTTGACCTAGCTGTGTCGCCCGGTCCGGTCAGCCGTCCGCTGCCGTGTGCTGCGGTGGCGGGGCTGACCTAGCTGTGTCTGTCGCCCGGTCCGGTCAGCCGTCTGCTGCCGTGTGCTGCGGTGGGGGGGGGGGGGGGGCTGACCTAGCTGTGTCGCCCGGTCCGGTCAGCCGTCCGCTGCCGTGTGCTGCGGTGGGGGGCTGACCTAGCTGTGTCGCCCGGTCCGGTCAGCCGTCTGCTGCCGTGTGCTGCGGTGGGGGGGCTGACCTAGCTGTGTCGCCCGGTCTGGTCAGCCGTCCGCTGCCGTGTGCTGCGGTGGGGGGCTGACCTAGCTGTGTCGCCCGGTCCGGTCAGCCGTCTGCTGCCGTGTGCTGCGGTGGGGGGGGGGGGGCTGACCTAGCTGTGTCGCCCGGTCCGGTCAGCCGTCCGCTGCCGTGTGCTGCGGTGGGGGGCTGACCTAGCTGTGTCGCCCGGTCCGGTCAGCCGTCCGCTGCCGTGTGCTGCGGTGGGGGTGGGGTGGGGGGGGGGGGGGCTGACCCAGCTGTGTCGCCCGGTCCGGTCAGCCGTCCGCTGCCGTGTGCTGCGGTGGGGGGGGGGGGCTGACCTAGCTGTGTCGCCCAGTCCGGTCAGCCGTCCGCTGCCGTGTGCTACGGTGGGGGGGCTGACCTAGCTGTGTCGCCCGGTCCGGTCAGCCGTCCGCTGCCGTGTGCTGCGGTGGGGGGGGGGGGCTGACCTAGCTGTGTCGCCCGGTCCGGTCAGCCGTCCGCTGCCGTGTGCTGCGGTGGCAGGGCTGACCTAGCTGTCTCGCCCGGTCCGGTCAGCCGTCCGCTGACGTGCCAGTGATGTGTGCCGTGCTGTGCTGCGGCTGTGCGGCGCTGCTGTGCTCCATTCCGCTGCTGTGTTACGAGCCGCTATGCTGTATTGTGCTGTGCCGTGCCGCTGCTGTGTCCTGCTGCTTTACCAGGCTTCAAGGATGTGTGTGCGACAGCGCGTGTCTCGCGCGCTGGCATGAGTGCGATCGGACGATTGGTTGTGTTCTGTTCCAGTTATACTGTGCGGCGTGACAGTCAGTGCCCCCCCCCCCTGGGCAGCTGGGGCAATTCACGCCATTTCGACAAGTCGAAATAACCCTCATCCCTCACTTTTTGTTCAAAATTAGTATATAGTGTTATATTTGGTCCTGCATTCAGCTGTAGCAATATTAGCTCGATCTGACCTCAGGTTTTCGAGTTATAGCCTCGGGCATTTTGGCAAGGTCACGCTGCAGAGGTATTTTTGGAGCCCGAAATAGTTAGAATTTGACATAACCAAATGTCAAAAAGACTTGTATGGCTGAATTCGCAATGAAACGGAAATTATATTTCTGGGTTTTGTTCCGTGACCTTGAATGGCCTTGACCCCATGACCTCGGAACCTTTTTTTCTTGACCTCGTATGACCCCGGGTACACCTCTGATTTCATTTTTTGACTTTGCAAAATATTCGTCAATATGTTGTCTAATAACGCAGCAAATACAAAAAGGTGCATTTTTTCCTCTAGTTTCCATATTTTCCGTCGATATACGTGCGTGTTTTCGAATTACCCCCCAATGAGGAGGGCTAACGAGCGAATATCTGCGAACCTATGAGACCGATTTGGATGGGGTCTTCGCCATTCGATCCGGCGTGTTACAAAAACAGTGCCATTTGGAGTTGCATTCACTTTGGTTTAATCTAAGTGGACTAAATTGGACCCAAACCACCCAAAATCGTTGCAGATAGCGTCATACTACAAAACTATGGGACCGATTTGGGCGGGGTCTTCACCATTCGATCCGGCGTAGTCTAAGACGGTGCGGTTTTGAGTTCTATTCATTTTGTCTAATCTAAGTGGACCAGATTGGACCAAAACCGCCAAAAATCGTAGCCGACAACGTCATACTCCAAAACTATGGGACCGATTTGGGCGGAGTCTTCACCATTCGATCCGTCGTGGTCCTAAACGGTGCCATTTTTAGTTTTATCTATTTGCGTCTAATATAAGTGGGCCAAATTGGACCAAAACCGCCAAAAATCGTTGCAGACAACGTCATACTCCGAACCTATGGGACCGATTTGGGCGGGGTCTTCACCATTCGATCCGGCGTGGTCTACAATGGTGGCATATTGAGTTGTATCCACTTTGGTTTAATCCAAGTGAACCAAAATGCCAATTTGTTTTACCAAAACCGCAAAAAGTTGCCGACGACGCCATGCTCCGAACCTATGGGAACGATTTGGGTGGGGTCTTCACCATTCGATCTGTCGTGGTCCAAAACGGTGCAGTTTTGAGTTGTATTTACTTAGGTCAAATATAAGTGGACCAAATTGGACCAAAACCGCCACAAATCGTTGCAGACGTCATGCTCCAAACCCATGGGACCGATTTGAACGGAGTCTTCGCCATTCGATCCGCCTTGGTATAAACAGTGCTGTTTTGAGTTGTATCCACTTTGTTCAATCGAAGTGGACCAAATTGGACCAAAACAGCCCAAAATCGTTGCCAACGTCATGCTCCGAACCTATGGGACCGATTTGGGCGGGGTCTTCACCTTTCCATGGAGTCAGCTGGCTAGTCAGCTGGCTGTCGCATGCTTTTGAAGTAGCTCTGTGTTTGTGTCGCTATAATTATCACTTTTTGCCGTTTAGAGTTATATCTTTTTCTGCATACGATTCTTGAAGATCTGATTTATCTACGGAAGCAAGTTTTGGAGCCACTGGGATAACGTAAGTGTTGAAAGAAACGCAAATCAAAATGTGCAACAGTTAAAGATTTCAATTTTTTGCTGCTTAGTCGCTGAAGCCAAGATCCAGATAACTATAACTAACGCCAAGATCCGGAATAACCCGTTGTTATTTCTCTCGGCACTGACTGAACGTGACTTTGTGACTGCGGCACCTACTATCTGATTATCGGCTTATTGCCGGTTCGTCTTATCATGACCATGATTATAAATGAGATGCTTTGCTACATGCTTTGTAAGATCGACAGCGTTCCTATTGATGTGCTTATAAAGTTGGTCAGTTACAATTTGTCCGATGATGAGGTTGAGGCACCCAAATGTCTTGTGTGGACCATGTTGATGAGTCTATCAGAGTTGGAAATCGGCGTGGGCAGAACAAAATGAAGTTGCACCTTGATGGTATCACAAAGATGATCGTTGAATGTGACAGGGATCGGCTCCCGAAGTTTGTCGCCCTCGATTTGGCAAAGCTACCTCCAATCACTGTGGATTGTATTAAGGTAAGCGCTCTGATGCGCAAGCAGCAGCTTATGGACATTGAGATGCCTACGATGAAAGACATGATTCAAGATATCCTGAAGGTCACGGCGGACACATCCAAGAAAGTTGAAGAGGATGTGGTCAGCAGGTCCTCATTTGACAACGGTTCTCAGGGTAATCCATCTGTGTATTCTGTGCAAACTTCTAGTCTGCCGAAAACGATGGCGCACGCTGATGTTGTTCAGGATGCGTCCTCCCATCCTTGTGATGGTGAGTGGTCCATAGCTAACCGTGCGAAGATCACGAAGACCTTCATCCGCCGGCTCCTAGACCACCTGCTGCCGCGTCGAGTTCCACTGCACTTGGTGCAGCTGTTGTTCCGGGCAGTGCTGCCAGTGTGAAGCCACCGCAGACTGTTAAGTCTTCCGCTGCAATTGGAGCTAAGAAGTCTGGATCCATCAAGGTTGTGGCGACCGTCAAGCGGTTCTCCATGTTCATGTCGCGGCTCCCGCCGGGTACTGGCGAGGACGCTGTCAGCTCCTACGTTCTCGACGACCAATCTTGTGCGGATGATGTGACGGCGGAGAAGCTGCCGACCCGTTTCGACAGCTACGAGTCGTATCGCCTAGACGTCATCAACCCGTCTGCAAAGGTGAACCTGCTTGACCCAAAGCTATGGGCTCAAGGACTGGTCGTCCGGCGCTTCTTCTAGAAACGTCGGACTGTGGGGTCCGCCGTTGGGGGGCCTACGCGTGAGTCGGGCAGAAACGCATGATTGATTCGTTTCTTGTAACTCGAATGTTTATTCTTATATTCATCATGCTCCAAATTAGTACGTACAACTGCCAGTCGTCTAAGCGTAATGCTGGTGGAATTCACAAGTTGTGTGAAAGCTCAGATATAGTCTTCTTGCAGGAGCACTGGCGTTTCCCTTCTGATCTTGCTTCACTAAATAATATTCACAATGATTTTATTTAGTTCAGCCTTTCGTCGATTGATCCGTCGGCCGGTCTGATGAGGGGAATACCGTTCGGTGGAGTTGCCGTGCTGTGGCGTAATGCTCTTGCTTCTCGCGTTAAGCCTGCATGGCTTATGACGCTGATCGCATTGTAGGCTTGGAATGCAGCCTAGGTGGCACTCAAATTATTTTTATTGGAGTATACTTGCCCTATAGTACACACCTGAATTTTGACAGATATGTATTATACTTGGCCAAACTAAAAACCATAATTGACGACTTTGACTCGCCGTATGTGTGTGTGTGCTGGGTGACTTTAACGCGGGCATAGTGAAAGTGACTGAGTTTGGTAAAGAGCTTGAGTCATTTTGTAATGATTCCCAGTTATCCATTGCGGATGGCATGCATTTCCCTGGTAATTCCACGGCACGTGTTAATGACGGACATGGCACGGAGTCATGGCTCGACCATATCGTCTGTACTAAAGGCTTCCTTGAAGTTATCAGTGGTATTGGCATTTATCACGCTATTTTAAGTTCTGATCATTTTCCCGTATTCATCAAAATTGAAATTCAGGGTTGTGATCTCAATTCTGATATTTCTGGTGCAGGAATGGATGATAGGTGGGTTGTCGACTGGGCTTCATTGGGACCAGACCACCTCCAGGTTTACGCCTCTGTTGTAGAAGATAGTTTGGACCAAATTGATGAACCGTATCAATTGATGCTCTGCAGCGCTTGCTCCAGACTTGATCACTGTAGTGCTATTAATGCATATTACGAACACGTAATTACATTCCTAAGAAGAGCCTCTGAGGTGACAATATCGAAAAATTTAGGTTGCAAAACAAGACGGAATATTCCTGGCTGGAATGAATTTGTTCAGGACAGTCATATTCTTCTTTGTGATGTGTATGCATTATGGGCACTAGTGGGCAAACCCTGGGATGGATATATTTATCATCAGCTACGCTTAGCGCGGTCACGGTTAAATATACATTACGCTATTGCTTGCGTCATGAAAAAGAATTGAGGGCTAAGTCTCTGGCGGACAAACTTGTTAAAAATCCTTACAGTATGGCTGCATTCTGGAAAGAGGTGAAAAGGCTGGATAGCAGCCCGCCTCTCGCTCCATCGATTAACGGCATTTCGGGTGAGGGAAGTATTGCTGACATGTGGAGGGATCATTTCTCAGAAATTTTGAATAGTGTGAGAAATACAGAATGTAAAGAATTTGTTCTACAGCGATTCTCAACAGTCAGCCATGAAGTTGAATGTATGTCTGTCATTGAAGTTGCTAAGTCTATTGCTGAATTAGCATCGGTCGTTCTAGCGGTAACGACCGGCTCAGTGCTAAGCATTTTAAATTTGCTGGTGTTTCCTGTGCAACGCATTTGTCCTTATGTTTCACGATGATGGCTAAACATAGCTATGTACCGCATTCATTTGCGAAGGTTGTATTGACACCTATTGTAAAAGACAAAACTGGTAAATTAACTGAGAAAGATAACTACCGGCCAATTGCCGTGGCAAGTGTCAGCTCCAAAATTTTGGAAAGGACCATTTTGAACCGCTGTTATGCACATCTTCACACGGGTCATCATCAGTTTGGTTTCAAAGAGAATCACTCAACTGATATGGCAATCTATGCGCTGAAAGAGATAACAGATTATTATTTGCGTAATAGCAGTCCGGTCTTCTTATGCTTCCTCGACGCACGTAAGGCGTTCGACCGAGTTAATCACTAAAAACTATTTGACAAGT